>CAXIUT010000200.1:0-15814 GCA_964035545.1 Bugula neritina
CCCAACCCCAACCCCAACCCCAACCCCAACCCCAACCCCAACCCCAACCCCAACCCCAACCCCAACCCCAACCCCAATAATCATCATTCAAAAAAATAATTATTCTATGAAAATTTATAATTTAAAACATAACTTGAAAATAATAAATAGAATAATACTCAGAATATGAAATCATCACACTAGATTGCTCCCCAAGGTGATATCATACTTTCTTGATTTTCTTTATCAACAAACTGTTTTCTTTTCCTCTGAATACCCCTCCATCTACAAGGCTTTTTATCTTCAATCAAATGAATATCTTTCTTCTCAACTTTATTTTCACTTTCCTTATTAAAGTCCTTTTCTCTGAGAATCAATTACTTTAAATCCTATGTTAAAGTTTGAATATTAATGGCTTTAGCTGGCATTACTAAAACCTCCTGACAACCACTTTCTCTTCTTATAATATCTTCATTTAGTTTTTATTTCTTTAGTTAAAAAGGTATCAAACTATGACTTCGACGTTTATATCGTTTTTGAGGTATATTAGAATGAAAAAGGTTAGATTGTGGAGTTAAACTATTTACCTCAATGATGCTCTTTTAATGCTATTTTTCTTTTCTTCCAGTATTTATATAAAATTCTTTCAGTTTTGATTGTTTTATCATTGTACTTTTAGCTCTTAATACGTTTTAAAATTTATTCGGTATCGCTATTGTATGATCTGTTTTTATATTCTTTTTGTTTTTATTCTCTGTTATTCTTCTATGTTTAGCGAAAAATGGTTTTGAAATGTTTTTTCTATAGTCTTACTCAAAAGCTTGAGGTAACTTTTATGGTCTAAGTAAACAATTAGAAATAGTTTTTGTAATTGCAGAAGTTACATATTGTGAATGACTTCTTTGTCGCGTAGCTGCAGATTGAGGTTTATAATTACCTTCTTCTCTCCGATTTTGAAATAGATGGACAGGATCAATAGTGGAATAGCTCATGTAAAAACGGTATTATCGATCGATAATTTATAATTAAATTTTGATATGTCAGTATAGATACGCCTAGTGTCAGCTCAGATGATAAAGAACACTGAGACCTTCTCTAAGATTGTATAAATGATTCTCAACTTAGGATCCCTATGTTATATTCAGACTTGGTGATGAAGAGAAGGCCTCAAAGGTAAAAGATGAAGGAGGGCAAAAAGTTAACTTTAATGAAAAATTCACTTTCAAAGACAACAGTAATAAACTTAAAGTTACTGTTATGGACTAAGACACTTTTGTCGATGATAAACTTGGAGAAGGATAAATGGATATTACTCAGTACAGAATGCAAGGTATGGATCAGGACGGTAAATCTTATTTTATATAGTTGTCGTTATGTTATTCTTAAATGGACAGCCTTCAGGCAAAGTAATGCTAAAGGTCAGAGGATCTGGAGGAAATCAATTCGGAGGACAGAACCAATATGGAGGACAAGGTCAACAATGGGGACAACAAGGTCAACAACAATGGGGTCAAGGTCAAAACAATAACTCTGGTAATGTGAATCCTCTATGGAATGCTTCTTAAACTCTTGCTCAACAAGGACAAAACAACCCACCTCCTGGATGGAATTGATAAAATACATCTCAATCATAGTTTATTATCAAAATTATATTAGTAATAACGACAATGCGGCAATAACCAATAGAAATTAAAGAAGAACTATCAAAATTTATTAACCTCTTGCAAAACGATTATGCCTCTCATACTAATAGTTAATCTTCCAAGTTTGTACTCCAATAACTAAATACTCCTAAATAGCTTAGTATTATTTATAGTGCGAGTTAGCCATAATCATCGAATCTTGATAAGTAAAATTCAAATCCTTCGACAAATAGAATTTTTTAAAGTAAATAAATAAAAAATACTTTTCCTAAGTAAATCATCAGTGTTCTTATGTAAACTAAACTTGATTCAAATCAAGTAAGGTTAGTTTAAAAACTAAAAGATGCTATTGACTAGCTGAGACTTGATAACTTGAAAATATTCAATTAGCTAGAATAAACCAAATGTTCACTTGCTTCTTAAAAGAAAGCTAATGACTAGATACTTAATGTTCTTGTTAAATTAGATTAACAAGAAAAATAATTAGAACAAAACTATAATTTCTTATCAGAAAAACATAAAAAAATTACTGAAAACTATATCTAACTTTAAAAATAATTATCAAAAACTAATAATAATCTAGTATCTCTACAAAATGATAACAATTTCATGAAAAAACTTATATACTATGCAAATGATAACTATTAAGCTTTATAAAAAAAGTGTAATAAGCTGGAATATTCAAAAGAAAAGAGTTAAGTAACAACTGAACAAAGAAGTTTTAAAAAATCATCAACTGATAATTTACTAAAAAGTAATAGAACCAAAAAGAATGGGTATTCTCCAAGTCGTAGTGAATTAGTAAGAACTCCAAGTCCTAAAAATTTTTAATAAATATATCATAAAATGATTATTAGAACTCTTAAATTCAAAGGTAGAAGCTAACATAGATGATAATTTATAGAATCTTTTTATTTTATAATTTATTCTCATAAAAGTAAAACAAGAATATATTTTTATGAAATCACTTAAAAAATTGCATCCAAAATTCATCTTTTATACAATCCTAGTTAGAATTAATAAGTCTACGTCTTATTTTTTATGCTTTTGATGATTTCTTTGATTTTTATTAGACCTTTTTCTTAATATTCATATTTTCTTCTTTTATATTTTATTATTTCGAAACACTTTAGTTCTAAGTCAATATATTTTAATATATTTTTTCTTATTTTGAGATTTATTTCTTTTATTATAGAACATTTTATGTGACATAATAAAGAAGCGTTCCTCTTCTATAGATTTCTTAGAGAGTATTATAGTTAATTCCAAAATCTTGAAATAGAATTTAATTTTTTTGTCCAGAATTCGTATCTTTTAATATTTTTTAAACCTATTGATTACTTTTTCCTGATCTTACCATTTCCCAAAATACTGTATTATAAAGGTTATTGATATGGCAATCAACTTGCCTCCATTTAAAATAATCTTTTAAACACTGCTAATTAGGATATACAACAACTCTACTATCAAAAGTTGGAATATCTTTAAGTTCTATTTCAAAATATTTATTCCAATTAAAAACATAAGCTGATGTAAAAGCAGATACCACACAACTCAATATCTTATCTGTTCTTCTTGAAAAAAGAGTCGTATTTTTGTTAAAAACAAAAGAATATTCATCTGATTGACCATAAGCAAGGAATATTTAATTAAAATTTGTACAAACATACTCAGCAGCTGCATTCATTAGCTTGATCGCTCTTAGATCATTAGGTTTTTTAAATTCATGAAGCTGACAAAATTTTGTAAAACCTCTACCCTATATAAAACAAAATATACATCGACTCTCACCACGATATAGGTTTGAAGAAGAGCACTTTGTTTTTATTCAAACTTTTTGACATACTCGAATTTAGAACAAGCCATATAAAAGAAATTAATATTTATAATTTGATTTGTCTAGATCATTTCTATCATTTCTAGGTGACCGTATGAGCTTGCAAATCATGGATAATATATTCATCTGATGTCAAATCAGGGTATTTTAGATCAGCTTATGGTGATCGAAAAGGTTATAAAGGACGAATACTCATATTACCTTGTACATGACAGAATAAAGTTGAAGTGACTCTCCATGTCGATTTCTTTTCCTTAAGACTCTTTTACACTTGAGACTCAACAATATCATTGTAGATTACTTCATGAAAACCAGCTTTCAAATGTCCTTCAGTCATCCATTAAACCTGCTTACCAGTTTGAACCAAAAGATGATTTTCAGGAAGTTTCACCACAAATTTTTACCCTGTATGAAGCCAAGCATAAAGACCTGAAAAACGACACTTTCCATGGACTGTAAACAATGTAAAATCTCTATGAAAAGCTGTGATAACGTCTCCTTTATTTATTTTATTTAGATCAACTGCAGGAGGAGATAGATAAAGTTGACCATTTTATATGGTCCTTGAAAAAGCATTTAAGTCAAGTCCTAGTCCTATGGCTGTCATTTATGAGACAGTTAGTCCCGTTTTAAATAACTGATTTCCCCAATCTTCCATAACATTGCCAAATTAAGGGTATTCTTTAGGTTTTAAGTTTTTTTGAGAGTTTAATATCCAATGATATCTCCAAGTAGGATCTGGAATAGGCATCTCTGGTGTTAGAGCAGTATGTGGTTACTTAAGTATTTTTTTATCCTCTTTATAAGGCAGAATTAGTTAATGATATTTAAACTTTAATCCAACTGGCATTTCATCAGGACTCCCACCCACATCAATATCTTTAATTCCTTTATCATATTGATTACTTCTGAGATCAAAGTAACTTTGCATTTGATCCATAAAAAGTTAATTTTTACTATGATCAACTCTTGGATCATTAGCATAAGCTAAACCATATACACGAAATAGTTCTGCAGCTCTTTAACAATCTTTTTACCAACCTTAAGCTTTATTTAAATAATTTGTTAGATCAAGAGTTGGAACAGATATGTTAGAAAAATGATTTATTCTTTTTAGTAATAGCCTAGAAAACATATAAACAATATTATGATTCATCATGAATAAATAATCTATTTATAATTTGACATTCGAATAATCATTTTTGGTGCTTTAGGATTTGTTGCTTCCTCTTATAATCTTCATTTAATTCCTAAAGAAGATACTAATCTGCTGTTTTTGACTGATATTTAGATTCTTAGCTAATTGAAGAAAATCGATTAAATGGTTTAAGTTTCATATCTCCCTGGACATAACAAAACAAAGCAGAAGCTACTCTCCAATTTGATCGACCCATCTTCAAATTTCTTTTTACTTGAGCCTCAACATTTTTGTCATGAACTACCTCGTGAAATCCTGCCTTAAGATAACCTCCAGTTAATATCTACAGCTGCTTACCTGCTTGAATAAGTAAATGCTTATCAGGCCAACTAACCTAAACCTTTTCTCCTGTTAACAACCATGCACTCAGTCCAGAAAATCTACATGGTGCATACGCAGTAAGTATTCCAAAATCTCTATGAAATCCTGTAATAACATCATTAACTTTGTTTTTTGTTAAGTCAACAGCAGGAGGAGAAAGATAGTTAGATCCATTTACAAATGTTTGAGCTATTTCATTTGGTTCGAGATCAAGTCCTATGGAAAGCATCTAACTAGCTGTAACAGTAGTTTTGAAGGCTTCTTCACCCCAGCTATCCATCACAGTAGCAAAATCAGGAAAATCATCAGGTTTAATGTTTCTATCAGAATGTAAGAGCCAGTGATATCTCCAAGTTGGATCTATCTTAGGCATCATAGGAGTAACAGATAAATTAGAACCTGATAGTGAACTTTTTTCTTCTTGATAGGCATCTCTAACTTAACTAAAACTCTATTTAAGTCCAACTTTTATATTGTCAATGCAAACATCTAAGTCTTTTTATCCATCTTCATATTGTCTACTTCTCAAGGCAAAGTAACACTACATTTGATCTAAAAACCTTTAATTCTTCGAGAAATCTACCCTGGGATCAAATACATTAACAAAGCCAAATCTATGAAAATGCTAAGCTATCTTATCACAATCTTCTTACCACCCAGGCAGTTTAGCAAGATATCGAGTCATATCCAGAGAAGTATTGTGACTAGAACTAAAAGTTCTCACCATGTTTTTTAAAAGTTTTGATAGCATCTTATAATTATTTATACAGATATTGAATCATATCGTATTAGTACTTGTAATATTTTATTAAATTTATATGATCATTTTTTCACTGTTTCTTCAAGTTCTTTTTTATATAGATCTATACTAAGTATTTCTGGATATAGTTCAGCAGTTTAAGGATTATAGAATTTTTAATGAGGCTTGAGAATCACTTTATGATCAACTTCACAAAACATAGTAGAAGAAACTCTCCAAAAGTTACTATCTTTGTTTAAAGATTTTTTCTTTTACTTTAGCTCTTCAACCTATTTCGAATAAACAACTTCATGAAATCCTGCCTTAATATATCCTCCTGTCATCCACTATAATGTTTTACCTGCTTGAACTAAAAGGTGTCCTTCTGGAATTCTTACTGTAAATTTCTATCCTGAACTAACCCAAGCAACTAAAGCTGGATATCTGGATCTTCCGTGTATTGTCATCATGCAAAAGTCTCGATGAAAAGCAGAAAGAATATCTCCTTTTTTTTATTTTTAAAGGTCAACTCCATTAGGAGAAAGAATACATTCTCCAAGAATACTTGAAAGGTAATAAGGTTACAATCCCATTCCACGAGCTACCATTTAACTAATTGTCGCACATCCACTTTTCATACAGGTTCCCCATTCATTCATTGTATTTTATATTTCAGGAAAATCTTATGGAATAATGTTCTAAGAAAATCCCATTTTCCATTGAAATCGCCACTTAGGGTCTCTTGAAGGTATTATTGGTGTTTGAGATTGATGAGGATATACTAATTTTTACTTTTATTATTTATAAGATAAAAAGTTCTCATGATACTTGTGTAAAATTCCAACCTGAATTTCCCTTTAAGGATAATAATCCACAGTTTTATTTCCTTATTAAAATTGCTAACTTCTTTTTTTAAAATAGTTTTCCATCAAATTAAGAAAACGATCACCTTGTTAAACTTTAACTCTTGGATCTTTAATGATCACTAACCCATAATCTCTAAAACTTTTTGCAACTGATTAACAATCTTGTTCCCAATTACCTTTTTTAGTTAAAAAATTTGTTATATCGAGATGTGGGACTTTTATTTGGTTGAAATGATTCTTCAAAAGTTTCGATAAAAGCATTTCCTGAATATATTTGAATTAATAATAAATATGACTAAATGTATTAATAAAGTAATCAATCATCTAGGGGTATAGGGGTTGGGGTTGGGGTTGGGGTTGGGGTTGGGGTTGGGGTTGGGGTTGGGGTTGGGGTTGGGGTTGGGGTTGGGGATTTCTTCTAAGTATCATTTTCTATCTTTTAAATATTTTTGTAATCTTCTTCAAAATTAAACCCTTTTTCTTTCATCCACTGCTTCATTCCCGTTCTTTTAGGAAATACTTTCTTTTCAAATTTATACTATTTCATTTAAATCTACTTTAAAGGTATTTCCTATTTTTTACTTTCTTCCTCTTCTTTCTTTTAAACAAATTTTATCTTCTTCTTTTATTGCTCCTCATGTCTGATTTATTCTTATGTAATCGGATTCAGCAATGAATCATCAATTTTTTATACTTGAAAATATAGAGGTCTTTCAATTATTTGTTTTCCTTCTAGTTGAATTAAATCTTCTGCACTTTAAGGATTTGAAATAATGAAATATCCAGTTCCTTCATGTTTTTCATCATCATCTTCTCGTATGAAGTTAATTATATGCTTTACTTTTTAGTGATATTTATTAATTATTTCCTTTTTAGTACTATGATGACCTAAATTTTAAATATAAATTCTAACAAAAGAGGTCTTAGGATATTCAGCTAAATAAGATAAATTCTAGGCAATAGCTGCGACTATTTATTCTTCATTTTCTTCTTATTAAACATCATCATCTGAATAATTACCTGGTCTTCCAAATTATTTCTCATATTAATCAAGTTCAGAACTAACTGAAGAAGAACGATCACTTTAGTGGGAATAAGACTCACTTGATGACGGGGGATCGTCAGCTGAACCATTTTAATTATAGTAATTTCCATATTCATCATACCAACCTCCATAGCGGTCCAGATAGAATATAAAATTTGTATCTTTTATCGTAAATGATTGACCATCTGGTAAAGTGTTAAACTAATGAAATCTCTAAGGCTGATGTCCGGGGTTCATTTTTTAAAAGTAATTTAAATATATAATTAAGCTAAGCTTCAAAGAAGTAGTAGTTTATTCTAGGGTATTTTATTTTTGGATTTTTATTTTTATTTGAATGTATGGAGTTTGAAAGTTTGATCTAAGAGAGTCGGTTTTTGAATTTTTATATATTAATATGAAGTTTATATTAAAAGGAAAGGAGTTCATCTCAAAGAAGTTATAATAACTAGATATAGCAACAGATAATCTAGATTTAATAAACTAGCAAATACCTGGCAGACTAAAATAGCCATTAAAGATCCTCCAAAACAATCAAATAGATCTAGATTCAAATTAATCATATTAAACTTACTTCAAAAACTATCCAAACCATCATATCTCACACTACTTATTATAAAAGTTTCAACTAGCGGTCTAAACTAACACAATAGCTCCTTAATATACATTACCAACATAAGACAAATAAATATTCATTCCTAATTCCAATAAAGAACTCTAAACAAAATCACTTCTCCTAAAATAAGTAGTAGATTAGTACGACGAAGGATACTATAAAATAGATTAAGCCATCATTTGTCTAGCAGTCATACATTTCCATCATAAAAGAGGCACAGAAGTATAATATCGATATCCACAAACTAAAACAGTATAAGATTTGTAAAATTTAATTGTACATCATGCTATGCCGGATTCATCTCATAACAAAATGGAAGATTATAATTTTTTTAACTTCTAAGCTGTAGTCAAAGGAAAGAAAAGAATGCTTTTCGGAGTATCATACTTCAAACAAATCAAAGTCACCGAATAAATGAAAGCGAATAATAGCTAAATCACCAGATCATACATGCAAAAAGCTTTAGCTGTCGTCAGTACCTTACCATTGTTCGGCTATCTTAAACTAAGATTATCAAGCACCATTAAAGTATTCTTTTCAGATTTCAATAATTATGAACTCATCAACGCAGCCTTTAAGGATCTAAATAAAAATGTTAGCTAGTCTTGGCCAAAATTAGAAATGAATCAACTTTACATAGGCAGTGATCTTAAAGTCATCATCAAGTTATTTGGAGTTCAATAATTCTACTAAATTTATAAAGCGATATTATATCAAAAAAGAGTTGTCATTTTTGCTCATTCAAGCTCATCAGCAAGTTCTTTCATTATTTCTCTTCTGACTTTGTTTCCAGGATTAAGTGCTTTTGGACTCTACTCTAAACCTATCAGTAAATACATGCAGTCTTTAAGATAGTATGCTTTGCCATTAAGAACCTTTAATAGTGATAACTTTATGGCCATGTCATTTCATATTCAAGATTTTCATTTACTTAGCAGATTTCAAAAGAGTAATAAAGGAAGTTTTTTACTAGGAACAACGAATCGTTTACTTAAAGAAGCTAATGATTATGGAATTTAGATGTTAATCAACCTCTAAAATTGCACTATCTAGAAAAGAAAACCAAGGAATCCTTGGTAGCCTTTATCAAAAATTTAAAAAGCTTTTATTTATCAGATAGATCAAATAATAAAAACATAAAAGAGTTTAGGATATTAAGGAAGTGAAGATATGATTAGAAATAAATTTCATAATTTTCTTAAATTGCAGCTAGTAGGAATAATAAAAGCAGGAACAAAATTAAAATAATGGGTTAGTAAGTGTAAAGAATATGAGCATAATAATAAAAATAAATCAAAAAATAAAGATAAGAATCAATAAAAGGCAAGATAGTATGAATTAATGAATGAATAAGGTTAAGAATAGGCACCTAAAAAAAATTAAGATTTTCCACCTCTTATCCCAAATGAAGTGTCTAATATTCCTTTTCCAGGTTTGTTATTAACTAAATCTTTTCCATATTTTCTTCAATTTCATAATGAAAAGATCCCTGATATCATTGATAACAAGATATTTCCCAGTCTAATGATCTAAAATTATTAATACTGTCTCAAATTGAATGAATCCTAGTTCATTCGCTACAACTGGTATTAGAATAAACTTCTATTCGGAAAAGGCTAGCCTTCAGATTTCTAAGGCAAATAAATTAAATTTTATCCAGATAACAAATAAGAATTAAATGCTAAATATATCTATATTGGACATAACTTGAACAACAAGTTTTCTAAAAATGGTTTTTATTTAGATAAAAACGAACTCTATGAAGGATAATACTAAAGTGGTATCAAATAAGGATATGGTAAACTAACTAACTCTATTCATAAATATATAGGATATTTTAAAAATGATTTATATGATGGAGAGGGGCAACTAATTACAGGACAAGATATCTATGTTGGATAATTCAAATAAGGCATGAAAAATGGGAATGGTAAAAATCAAGGAGAACTTGATTATGATGGTTAATGGGCCAATAATAGACCAGAAGGAAGTGGAATCATGAAAATAAAAGGAGAATAATTTATGGGAATATTCAAAAAAGGAACAATAGATTAATAAAAATAGTATACTATCAAATATTAAAACGGATCACTTTATAAAGGTAAAATTAAAAATTTAAAACCAGAAGGAAAAGGCTATATTATAAATAAAGAAGGAACTAAAAAAGTTTAGTATAAAGAGGGAGAAATAGTATATTAGGTTTTAGAAAATTAATATCCATAGAAAAATTAAAATAATTAAGTAAAAAATCAAGAGGTTGAATCGTAAAAAGCAGAGAAAAAAGAGGACGATATGATTGAAAAGAAATAATAAAAGAATTAACCATAATAGAAAGTATAATAGTAATCTTGATTAGCCATATAAACTTATTTAACTTTATTTTAATTTATATTTAAGAGACATTTAACTTAGGGGTTGGGGTTGGGGTTGGGGTTGGGGTTGGGGTTGGGGTTGGGGTTGGGGTTGGGATTCATAATTTAAAATTTGACTTCAAATCAATATGCTCTTGATCCAAAAAACATAAAACTTGAACACCACAAAAATCTACAAAGTTGTCAATCTTGATTAAGTTTTTTAAAGTACTTATCTCGTAGTAAAGAACTTATCCACATGTTTGTTGAACATTATAGTGAAGAAGATCAAATACCAGATAATATAATAGGATTCAAATGAAAGAAGTGTGCTAATATTATGAACAAATATATGACTTAAAATATTTTGATAAATGTCCCATCCAATAAAATAAGCTAAATAAAAATAAAGATGAATAATAAATGAAAACATATGGTAAAAACACTCTTATAGATATGATGATCAATCATTTCAATGGAAAATGCTCAAATCAACAAGAGATGGCTGCTTTTTTATCTAATTGATCATTTATTCCCTCATATTAAATATTTATCTTATTCATAAAGATTATTCTAAATAAAAAATAAAATCAGTTATCAGGAACAAGTGATGGCTTCAACTTTGAACAATAGAAAGACTAGCGAAACAATTATGGTTTGTTATGTTTGGCAAGTGGTGTTTTATTTCTGTTTCTCAATCTAAATAAATACTTAGCTTTTCTATTGATATGCTAATGTATTGATCCCATCTTATCAGATTGCAAATCAGAATGTTTTCTTTTATGTCGATTATCAATCACTATATAACTTGCTATATCAAAATACTATTACTCACGTTCAAAGGTTTACCATTAACAGTCTGAAAAGTCTAACGAAAACTTTTATGTTAGAGAGGTAATATCTCAAGCATTTATTTCTTTTTTGGCAAAGAAATTGAATTTTTTTCAATAATTGGTTTCTTTGGAAGTACTTTTGAAAAATCATGGAGAAAGTTTGTTTGTTACTTTAGTTAATCATCTATTTTTGATATTTCGAAAAGTGATTACTGAGCTTGTAGTTAGTTATTGCTTTCTGGGTTATGATATTGGTTTTATTTAAGAACTTTTTGAAGTTGGAAACTGTGAATTTTGTTCATTAATAATAAAACTAAATTTATCAATGAATAAACCTGATAATAAAATTATTAAATAAACAAATCAAAAGAAAAATAACTTTAAAATAAGTTTAAGCTTTTTTTTATTGTTTTATTAAAAGTTTATAAAGAAGTTTCATTTTAGAAATAAAACTTCAAAAGGAGATATTCTTGTTAAGTTTCATCTTTTTTAAAAGTCTAAATATCGATATAAAAAGAAAAGAGATATTACTTTTTGTTATGTTTCTGATCATATCTGACCGTAAAGACTATTAAGTGAGACCTTAACAGTAATTCTCAGATATAATAATTTAACTCTTATGCACAAACTTCAAATAACCATAGTTCCAAAGTAAGTAGGCTAACTTTACGACTAAATCCTAAATAATGTCCTTGAAGACGTCTGCAATCCAACCAAATAAATTCCAATAGCAAGTCTTCCCTAAATGATTCCTCATACATACAATCCAAGATATAATATTTATCAAGGCCAATGCTACCAGCAATATTCTCCCAACTTGTGTGGCTATCACGCTTCCTTTAATACTCTTTGTTTTCTCAATTTTATCAAAGGAGGCACAACTAACTACAATATCCTCAGTGGATCTTCTTTCTGGAGATTCAAACAAAAAGTTTAATCCTTTTTGTTTAAAGTTAAAAAGTACTATAATCGTGGATAAGAATGGCCTTGGAGATAAGAAGATATTAAGTATGGAGATTTTTAAAGAACATACAATAAATTTTGTCTTTAAAAATTCTAAGAATTTTAAATCTATAGAAAGCATGATCAGTTCTAACTAAAATCCTTTACTTGGGAATTTCAATACTAAAATCTTTTGGTCTCAGACTAAAAAAGAAAAGAACTAAACCGACTTATTGAATATTTTAAAAAATATAAAAGCCAAAAACCTTTAGTAATTAGCTTTATGTTGGCAATAACAAATCATTGGATGTGTTTAAATGCAGTAAAAGTTGGAAATTAAACCCAATATTGGTTTTTCGATTCTTTCAACAGACATATTTTAGATCTTGATAATGATCAGATCCATAAACTAGTTTAAGAATTAAATCAATAAAGAATCAAATACAAAGGTAAATAGTTCACATAATTCTTCAAAAAAATATATCTGTATGCTACAAAGATACACAAATCAGCTTAAAGTTGATCGTTGATTGTCTAGAAGGAAAAAATACCATCGATTAGTACACCTACAATCAAATATTTAATATTTTTGCAAATCGTCTTTAAGAATACTGGGAAAAAGATCACAAGATGTATGTCAATACCATAAAGTAATATTGGTATAATATAACATCTTTCTTCAAAAGACCTGTTCAGCATGATCTCTTTACAGCTCATAACCTGAAGAGGTTTAAAAAAATGATTTAAACTATTCAAATGGTTAAATCTCACTCTGAAGAAGGTAAAAGACTCTATCAAATGGTTAAAAAATATGAAGTCATATCATGTATTTGAAATATTGAGAATATGATCGTTTAATCTTTATAATTATTATCTATATTTAACAAATAATACAAGTAAATTAATGAATAAACAAACATAAAATCGGGAATGGTTAGGATTATGGGGGAATCAAAAGAACCTTTATATACTTATACTTACGCTTTTATAAATCATAGATTACTCTGAAATTAAGAAGAATTTACTCTCACTTAGTCATTAAATTTTAACCTCTATATTTATACAATAATTACATTATTAAAAAACTAAAACCTTTTTTCGATTTAAGCTTACTTCTGAATAATAAAACCTTTAACATTTCTAAGTTGCTCTACTTTTTACCCCTAAATAACATATTGTTGACACTGTATTATAAAAATTAAACTTCTTTTTATATTTTCAATCAAACCCTAAATAAAATAAATGTTGCTTCTAAATTAATAAGTAAAAACTCTAAAGTAATTCAAATATTACATCTATGTTTAATAATATTTAAACCCTTGATCAAGATATCTTTTACGGCTAACTCACAGTATTTTAACACTAAATGAATTTATTAATACTTCTTTATCAATTTTTAATAACCATGGCCTAGTTGAAAAAATAATCTTATCATATTTTTTGTACTCTATAATATTCTTGTTAAAACGCCTTATTCAAATAATTATAACACTTATTTTCAATAAACATACTTCTGAAATAAGAAATTAAAACTCTGAATAAGAAAAAGATGAACTCCTTTAATACTCAAGTAAATACCCTTAAATCAAAGCCCTTTATACGTCTAAAATAGACTTTAATATACTCTAAGTTTCATAAAAAATAAACCTCTGAATTTGTTAATTTAAACTCTACATATTCAAATGAATACGCCTTCATCATTTAATCAATACACTAAGTTCTAGAAATTTTTACTTCTATATTGAACAAAAATCAACTCTAAGGTTATTTTTAAAATATACTTCTGATATTAAAACTTTTATACTCTTCATCATTATAAAATTACCACTATTTTTCCTCGTAAATACCCTAAATAAGTTCAAAATTAACATGTTTCTTAATGATTCAAGAATTCTTTATCTATATAAAAATACCAATGAGTTCAATAGTAATTTACCCTATTTTTAATTGAAAAAACTTCTTAATTAAACATTAATAACTCTTAATTATCGATGTTCTACGCCTAAATTAAAAAATTTTTACACTAAATTTTTTCAAATATAAACTAAATTTTATCTGATTTACCCTTTTATTTGAATCAATTTTACTTCATCTATGGAGATCAATGGATACACTAAAACAAAATTGACTGTACGCCTTATTTAGACGAAATATTACCCTGAAATGACTAAAATCACACATCTTATTTCATCAATAAATACTCTTATATTTGTAAAGAAAAACCTCTGTATTTACTAACTTTAACTCTTAAGTATTTAGATCATACATTTTCTATATAACAAAGTTGATACTCTGAATAACAAACAAATTACCTCTAAATAATAGTTTTAGAACTCTAAATTGAATCTTAAAATACGCCTAAATTATCAGATAAATACACTTAATATCACTATGTGTACAACTAATTTATGAGTCAATTACTCTTCATTAGAAAATTATACAACTAAAATAGCTTTATTTATTACTCTGTATTCTTAAAATTAAACTTCTTTCATCATTTAGAAAATACCCTTTATTTTTGAAAATCAACTTCTAAATAATCTTAAATTTAGCCCTTTATAAAGAATCTTTAACTTCTAAATTACTATTAAATAAACCCTTGATTAATTATCAAAAATACAACTGAATTAACAATAATCAACTCTTAGTATTATGATTAATACTGCTAAAAAATATTTATTTAATACACTTTATAGTTATTTTTTAATACTTCTAGATTAAGATTAAAAAACGCTATTTGAAGATAATATTACATCTTTATTAGAAGTTTAATACTCTATATTGAAAGATTAAAACCCCTTTTTCAAAATAAATTTTACACTTCATTATTTATTAAAAACATCATCTATTTATATTAGATATACCATGTTATTCTACAATTTTAAAAATAAATACTCTTTATTGTGATGACTATACGATGCTGATTAGAATTAGAAGAACGTGAGACCCAAAGAAACGGAGACCAAAACCAAAAGAGTCAATAGTTTATAAATCGACATTAAAAAGAAAGATAAAATGATATAAAAATAATGATTTAAATATAAACTGTATATCTTATTTTATGGGATTTAGATTTATTTTAGAGCAGTATAATCAATTTCAAATCATCAAAAGCACCTCTATTTAAGAGATTTCATAATTAAACTGTCTAAGTATCAAATTACTGAGAACAAAAATAATCTCTATTGATTTTTATCATTAACTTATTGCTTTAGAAGTGTTGTCACATTTCATCTATCATGTATGACATACAAATAACCCTCAAAATAAATTAACTCTATTAATAAAAGACAATTTATTCGACAAAAAATTAATTCTATTGATATTTAATTTCCTTTTTTGAATAGATATCTCTAATATTTCAATATAGTTTATTTAGGGGTTGGGGTTGGGGTTGGGGTTGGGGTTGGGGTTGGGGTTGGGGTTGGGGTTGGGGTTGGGGTTGGG
>CAXIUT010000201.1:0-34395 GCA_964035545.1 Bugula neritina
CCCAACCCCAACCCCAACCCCAACCCCAACCCCAACCCCAACCCCAACCCCAACCCCAACCCCAACCCCAACCCCAACCCCAACCCCCAACCCCAACCCCAACCCCTAGGGAGAATGTTTGGAAATAAAAAAATTAAGTTAGAATGATTATACATCGAAAATTAATTATCATTAGTAAATCCATTTATGGCTATGTTGATTCCAATCAATAAGTTAGCTTTGAAACCAGATATTGATCTATCTTTTGGCGTTTCCAACGCTATCAGATGCATGACATACATTTCTAGAAAGGAGGACTGCGTTGTCTCCTCTGATGGTCTGGGGATTGGAGAGGTGAGGATCTGTGATGCCTAGAAGTCTTCTTCCGGCTGCTACTACACCTTGCCCTTGCCATACCATGCATACAACTGGTCCAGAGGAGACGTAGTGATCGACTAAAGCTGGAAAGAAGGGTTGTTAGTGAAGGTATCCGTAGTGTTGAGAGATGAGTTCTTGAGTTGGTATTGTCATTTTCATATTTTTGAGCTGATATCCTTTTTATTCAAATCGAGATATGATGTTTCCTATTTTATTTCTTTGAACTCCTTCAGGCTTAACCATAACGTATGTTTGTTCATCCATTTTGTGTGGCAATTAAGATATTTATTCTTAATAAAAAAAACTATAAAATGGATATTAAATGTTAAGTTTCTAATAATCATTTTTTTGCTTGATAAGTTGGGTATCCTTTCATTATGTTTTCGAGATGTTTATCAACAAAACTATATAATCTTGAAAGATAATCTTCATAATAGATAACTTTAGCTTCTGAGTCTTTGTTTGTAGAAAACTAAACGAAATCTTTTGTTTATTTCTATCCGAATTCAATACCTGATGTCTAGAGGTGACGTTTCATTTACTCGATTTCTATGTATCCTTTTCCTTCTGGGTCTAATAATCTGAAAGCAGCTAGTACTGTTTCTGGATCATCAGGTTAAAATTCTTGTTATTTGAGAACTTTGTAACAATGGGAATACCTCTAAGCATGTATGGTTCGAATTTGGAATATTTGATTGATTCTAGAGGTTCATCTTCTTAGATCTAGGTTATAAGATGGCTACTTCTGGGAGAATGGCGTCTCTGACTTGTGCTTCTGAGGGGAACTGTCCGAGATATCTCATGACATAGGGGACTTCTTTTTTTTCTATGTAGTTTTTCTTTTTATCGTAGAAGAGAGTGAATCCTTAACTGATTTTAGTTTTAAGGTATTCTTCTCTTTTAGCCTTTTAGGTCATAGACAGGTTGTTATCCCACAGCATTAGTTATATTTTTAATATAGAAAATGGAACTATTCAATTCAATTTATACTCTATTCCTACAACCTTATACAAAATGGTATTATTCTCATAAAAGTAGTTCTAGATATTTAAAACTAGCCATTCTATTCTTGTTTTATCAATATATTAATCTTTATTATTTATCTATTTTATGTTGAGTTGATATAATATTAATGGGCGCAGGTCAGATCATCTAAAATAACATTAAGTCAACCACAACTAGTATCTGGAATCAAGTGCCTCAGCTATAACCTAAAACTTGGTTGGACTTCGATCTCAAAAACTACAATAAAGCCTTCGTTAATTTAGCCATAACAGTTGGTGTTCTTACTCTGGCTAAATCTGCTATTTCTGTAAGTTGTTCTACCCTTTGTGCTTTGAAGAGTAAAAAAGTTCCATCAAGTAAACAATTCCATGAGAAATATGGTTATCATAGTTGGGCTTTGGTGGCTGATTGCAAAGGCAATGAAGATTATTGTAGATTTTTGGCATTAAATGGGTTTAATTTGATATTGTTAGGAGAGGAGTTGGATATTCAAATTGCTAAGGATAAAGTGTAGCAATATGGAGTTTAGGTGTTGACTGAGGTGGTAAATTGGAAATAAAAAGAACAAGACATCCATTTCTATGAAAACTTATTATAAAATTTAAAGAACTTTGATATAGCATTTCTGATTTTACCTAAACTAACCAAGCCGTCTGAATTAACACCAACTCATCTTGAAAACATCCAGCCGTTTGAACACAACTATCTTTTGGTTCGTTATTTCGGTCCTAAATTAAAATTTCGTAGCTACAAAAGTGGAATAATATTTCCAAGTTACCCCCAAAGCGAATAGATATCTAAACATAATGGAATAAGTAAATGTCTAATAGCTGGCAATGATGCATTCGGCAGAATATGCAGTTATTAATTCAAACAGCAGTTGTAAGTGGTAGTGGCTAGAGGTTCTGTTTAAAATGCTTTTGTTGCTTTGGGAAATTAAAGAGTATCCTATTGATCTGTATTTGTTATAATTAAAGATAATAATGATGTTGTTTAGAGGGATAAATAGAAGTAGGCATTGTTTTGGAA
The DNA here is from genome assembly GCA_964035545.1 of Bugula neritina. Lineage (NCBI taxonomy): Eukaryota > Metazoa > Bryozoa > Gymnolaemata > Cheilostomatida > Bugulidae > Bugula > Bugula neritina. The sequence continues at coordinate 2,392 of CAXIUT010000201.1, forward strand.
TGGGAAAGAAATGGCTCGATAATTTGGCTAAAAGAAACATCAAGGCTGCCAAAATGAGAGAGGAAATGGTTAGTTAGTAGTAAAGATAGAATACCAAAAAGATGTAAGATAATTTAAGTGTAGGAATAGAAGCAGGTAATTCAGGCATACAAGGTAGACCAAGTATGGAATCTACTAGTGAGATAGGATCCTCAGCATAACTTTCAGAAAGACATAATAATCCATCGTAAACAATTTTAGCAATCAACAAAATAACTTCGTTCTGCTATCCTTTTCTAAGACCTGCTTAAAACATAACTAGACATCTTAATATACGACACAAAAGGAAAACCATACGCCCACACCTTGCTCAAATATCTATATATACTACTAACTATTTCAGCATCTCTATGGTCAATTTATGCTCTTCGAAAATACGACCCAAAAAACGGAATATTACTCGATCGCACAACATAAGGCAAAATATTTAAATATATGGTGTATATTTTATCATTTGGGTTGTTTGTGGTAACTTTGAGTCGGTATAGCAGTTTTCGTCGTAAGTATGTTTAAAAGGTGGTGTATAATACTGAGAGAGAGGAGTTTACATTTACTAAGAGGAGTTGGAGAGGCAAGAAGTATAGTTTTGGGATAAGTCGGTTTAAAATATTGTATACTGAGAATAAATTTTTGAATGCTCAGGGGATCAACTATTTTGATATTGATAGTAAAGAGGAACTTAGTATCGTTTATAGAGATTCTTGGATCAAACAAGATCTGTTTAGTCATCTCATCTCTCAAAGAATCAAACTATGATTTATATTGTCAAAATAGTTAAAGGTCTTATTATTATTTTATTTCTTATGATCATTTTATTTTTAAATCATTTTTTAAGGACAGGGTCTTTTTATTTATGGAGATGGTCTTTTTAAAATGATTCAATGGCAGCAATTGCTAATCTATTAGGAATGAAGGGTCCTTCTCTTTTCATAGGCTTTTTGTCGATTGGGCAGTTGGCTTTTAGATCTACGTGTCTTTAAATACAGAGATGACAGAAGGTGTGTCCGCAGAGGAGGATGGTTGGTTCAGTAAATCTTTAAAGACAGATAGGACAGATAAAGATATCTGGGTATTGCTTAGAGTCGAAATGTTATTTTTTGACAATCGAGGGTAAATCTTTCCATTTATTTAATGTTTTTTATGCTTTTACGGCATGAAAGACAAAGAATTGTCCATTATTATCTCCACATGCCTAACATATTTCAACTACATGATATCCTATTTTTTTATAACAACCTTTACATCCAATATCAATTATTTGACAATTGCAAAGATCAAATGCTTTTACTTTACTGATCTATACCATATTTTAGGTTCTAAAATCTGTAGAAAAATAGTAACACTAGGATCAGGACATAGATATATAGCACTTCCTCTATCTGTAACCGATTATCGACAATAACTACAGAACAAAGTAAATACTTCTTGCATAATAAAATATAATAATCCTTTTAATTTATAAAGATATAATAACAGCATCATTTGATAAACGGATATGTGACTTTTATTTTACAATCTCCTTGAATAGCAAAAAACAGATGATAATTTTTATCACCAACATTGATTACTGCATTATTGTTCTTATTTATCATTCTTAAATTATTTTTCTTCATAAAAATATCCAAACAAGAACTCACCTGCAAATTGCCTATATGATTGTATTGAACTCCTTTGCTCTTGCCTGCAGAATCGATGTAGTAGCAGTTGAGGGCCTCTTTGAAGATTTTATCTGATTTCTCGTAGTCGGTTTTTCTGATAAGACCTACTGTTAGTTTGCTGTTAGCTGGAAAACTGGTTAGTGTTATGCGCATTTTACCTGCCCAGTTGCTGACGTCAGCGCTGAGTAGACACATGTTGGGAGCATTGACATTTTTATCTTTTTGTGTGAAAATATCGAATTATTTATTGATATTTTTGGGAATTAGATATTAATCTTTTGATATTTCTACTGTTTTTTATGGTTTAATTTCTGGAGGAATGATTTTATCGATGTGTATGAAGTTTTGTCGGGCGATGGTGATTTCTTCATTGACTTTTTTGAAGATGTTAGAGAAGATGTCATCGTCGGTTAGTATTTTAATTTACTATTTGAAGAGGTAGTTTTTGACTTGGAAGTGTGGGTCACCGTAGTTATCTTTGATCATGCTGAGATAAAATTATGAAAATTTGTTCTTTCTGCTTTACTAAATATACTAATAAATACGTTTTAGTGGATATGGTGTTTGACTTTTTAGTAGGTGAGGAGAATATCTTCTTACAATTTTATAAATTCTTATGCGATGTTTTATACACATTTTTTGAGGTGATGGAGGAGTAGTAGTTTTCTTTTTTAAAGTTAGTCTATATTTTGTTCTTGGTGTTCTTTGTTTTTGTATTTTTTGTATAAAGAATCAAGGTATATTTTAATGGGTTGGTAGTTGTGGCTTTTATGTCTGTCTATGCATAAAGAACAAATCAATGAATTTTAATGGCACTAAGGGTTCAAACAGATCAGGTTTACTTTCTAACCTGTGTGTCCCTTTTGCTCACAACTTATGTACTTTATCTTGTAACTGGGAATCTACTACATTTATCAAAGATTTATATCTTATCAACTTATATCAATCAAAACTCATCATCTATATTATACAACTCATTTATGAATATAAAACAACTAAATTTCATTCATAATAGAAACAACTAAACAGCATTAATAATATAAAACAACTAAAAATAATTAATGATATAAAACAACTAAAAAGCATTATTCATTCATATAAAATAACTAAATGACATAAAATGACAAATATTTGATTTAATATCAGTTATAGTTATATTCTATGAACAAGTAGCATAAATCATGTTCACTGCATAACTATTCTTTCGAATATTTTTGTTAAAAGTGTCTATAGCCAATATGCCGTCAATGTACGATGATTGGACCTCATAATACCCCAGTAACTATCGTTATATCTAGATACATTCCATTACTAATTTACCTGAAGCTTATGAACGAAGAGTGCATTAAATTAAATAAAGAATATCATCCTTTTTGGATAATAAAGGAGTCATAATTTAGTCGATTTAACTGCTTAATTTGTAGATAGAGAAGTTGAAGCAATTGAAGGAGATCGGTTTGAATTAAAATGAAAGATATCAGAGTAAGATGTTGCAGGAGTTGCATAAAGCTGAATAGAGGGTCAAAAATGAGATGATGTTGATAAGATAGGAATTTTAGACCAAAATTAATGAGGTCAATGATCTTGGACATACCTTTTAACATCTAGAAGATCATGTTTAAATCATTGCTAGTCATGGGGCTTTGTTGCAATCTATCAAGGAATGTTTGGATAGGTTGAATATCATGTTAGAGGAATAGCATTGTTTTAAAGAGTTGCCCAAATAACTATCTGATTTGAGGATTGATTTGAAGAGTATTTAGGTGTATTAGGAACAAATAGGACAAAAAATCAAAATTATCAAAGAGATTTTTAACATTATGTAGCAAGAAAAAGCTAAAATACAAAAGCCTAGTATCAATTTCAATATATTGCTTGAGTATTTATTTATTAATATAGAAAATTATCAAAAAACATGGATAGTTGCATAGAGCATAATATTTGTCATTTTTGTGGTACAATTTTTACTTTCTAGGCTGCCAATACAACATGTTCTAAGAACAATGCTACTTTAGATATTAATGAATTTATTGGATATTGTTAGAAAAAACCAGATGCGATCAAATGGGGTACTTATCGGCATTACTTCTCATCGCCTGCTGACAAATATTAATGCTACAAAACAAAATAGAAAAATTCTTATAGCATTCATCTGAAAGCTTTGCTGCTAAAGTTGAAAACCATATGTTTCATTAAGGGAGTCAATTTGTACCAAGAATTTATATTGGCTGATCGTATGAAGAAAGGAGTTTGTAATAGGATTGAGATGAGGTATATTTTTATGGAGATATGCGGTTTGAGTCAATAATAAACTTAAATCATTTTGACCATCTGTGATAAACCAGATAAAGACAGTTATCGGTATGGATCAATCTTTTAGAAAGTGCAGCAGGTTTAGCAAGGAGGTAGTAACAATGAAGGCAAGGTGAATGAGGGAGTGGGGATGATAGGGGAGTTGATAAAGGGTTTGTCTTTGTAGAAATGATATTTTGATAGTTATAATTCAAATGATAAAAGGCATTTCATAGGAACTGCTGTCACACTATTTGTACCGGCCGAAAGGGATATAAAAACGGAAGGCTAAATCTCTTCGGAAAAGCCATAGCGATACTAGATGGGACTAAGATATAAGCAGTTGACGAGATAATCTAATTGGACCTTTCTCATAATGTGATACAGAAACTAGAAGGAATATAAGTATTTACAAATTTGTAGGTTTTAAACTTATCTAACAACAAAATAACTGACATGGGTGAAATATAGGAGATAAAGAAGTTACCTAGACTGCATACATTAAATATAAAGAAAAATCCATTTACGAAGTAGAAAATACAATCAGATGGATTGAGGTTATTGATGTCGATGCAAAACGACCTGATGTTGTTGGGAGAGAGTATATAAAAGAAAATAAGTGAGATTGCATAAAATATGGGACAAATATAGTGTTATGGACAATATTATAAGAAACTTAATGTTCATTTGTAGATGTTGAATGTTGATAAGGTGGAAAATAGTTTTGTAGATGTTTAGGTGTCGATGTTTCCTAAAATTAAAAAGATTGTGGAATGTTCTTTTAGAATTAATAATCATATCAGAAAATAATTTGTTTTGCAGTTGAATTTATCTCTATTTGAGGATGTGAGTATCCTAGAAAGCTATCTTACTAAAGAATTGTAAACTAATAAAAATAATAAAGCTTCTTTGGTTAAGAAAATTTATTAAGTATAAGATGGGCTTAGATAGTTAAGAAAGAATTTGATGTCGAAAGTGAAGTCTAAACAGATTCTTCAGAAAAGAATATTTAATCACTAGAATGAGTAGAGTCCTAAATAATATGTCAAAGTTGATCAGACTATTCAACAGCATAAGATAAAGGTGAATTAGAAGATGAAAAATGTGGTTCAAAATTTAAGAAATCATCAAGGCATATAAAATGTACCTATTATGAGTTGTTAATCACATAATAATAAATAATTGGACAATTTTGATCAAAATTTTATAACTACACTAACAAAAACAAACCCTTTATTTCAACTACTTCTATCTCCTTTGAATTCTCTGAAAAACCACTAAAAATAAATATTAATTCAAAATTTATTAAGCCAATTAAAGTAGAAAATGAAATAAATAATAAAAAGCCAAAAACATAAAAAATAAACCTAATCATTAAAGACAGATTTCGAATGTTTAAAAGAACATATGTAGAAGTTGACTTTATAATTTAAATAATAACAATAGAAATCAAATAAAAAGATAAAACATTTGTCATCGTTATTTTCATAAGAAAGTGCTAAAGTATAATAACTAGAATTAGTTATTATGAAGAATGAGGAGTAGTTGAGTAGATATCGATAGGTGAATTAATAAATTAAAGAGGAGGTTGTTTATAAATAAAATTGTTTGGTTAAAATGTAGGAATATTAGAATTATGACTAAATTATTAGAGAAAAAAGAAATGGCAGAATAATAAGATAGTATTATTAAAAATTGAAGAAGAAAGCAACAAATTTAGCTAAATTAAAACGTTTAAGATAGATTAGTTAGAAATAATAGAATTAATAAATTAAATATATATTTTTTAATAGTTTTAAATAAAATGTGGCTCTCAATAAAAAGGAAAAGGAGTGTAATTATTTCATTTTAAGTCTAAGAGTTAGATAAATGTTAGGATATTTTGCTGATGATGTTATTCTTAAAAGAAGATAGTTATTTTGTGTTAGATCATTGCTTTTATTGAAAAAGAAAATGGTTTTTAAAAGATGTTAAGCTTATCGATAATATCGTAGAATAGAAAATAGAAAAATAAATAAATTGAATAAATTAGTCGAACAAAGAGCCAAAAGAAATTGTTATTCTATTATGAAAAATATAGTGAATGATAAAAATTAGAAATAAATTAAGTAGTATTTAAAGAAATTTAAACAATAAGCTATCATAAAGAAGTATTATAGAACTTGGGTAAGGTATATTACTCATTATAAATAATTATCATCAAATTGTAAAGAATAAATTGAACTTAAAATTAAAACTAAATCTATGAATAACTTTAAACAAACTTGTCGTTCTTTATTAGATTATTAGGTGCATTTGAATGCTTTTGAGTCATTTTTGGTAGCTTATAGAAAAATCAATGGATATTTATTATTCAAGAAGATAACTAGTAGATTTTTATTGTAAAGGGAACTTAAAGTAACTAAAATAAGAAGGAAAAAGAAATATAAAGCTTTTCATTTGTTTATGACTGTTATCAATAGTAAATTAGTTGATAATAAAACAAAAATTAAAGAAGAAAAAAGATAGAGATAGTTAGAAAGAAAACAGAAATAATAAATAAAGAGAAAAAGTCAATAATAAAGATAGAAAAGGTCAATATGTTTTAAAAATATCATTGCAAAAGCTTATTATTAAATAGTACTGAAAGAGATAAGAAGATAGAAACAATCAAATGATTTATAAAAATAAAAGAAATTAGAAAATTGTAAAACCTTTTTTGGAATATTAAGAACAAAATATACAAAAAATATGAAGTTGAAATTCAAGTTTTAGAACTTAAAAAAAACAAATAGAACTGTTAGTATTTTGAAATAGTTTTACTTAAAACTAAAAAAATATTATTAATAATCTCAATCAACAAAAAAGATGAACAAATACAAGTTATTAATGCGTTATTTTTACGATTGGAAAATTTTTATAAACAGATATAAGATGAATTCTTATAAATTTCAATTCAAATAGTTACAACCTTAAATATAAAATATTTCTATCCTACAAAACCAGCTAAAAGACGAAAAGAAGATACTTATATCGTAATTATAGGAGAAAAGAATAATGATAGAAGAGTATAGGAAGAAATGTGAAGAATACTAATACAAATTGCAATCAAAAGATCTAAAATATTAAAAGCTGAAAGATATTTATTCAGATACAGCTAAAATAACTGATTTGAATAAAACTATAAAAAATACTATAGATTCAGATAAATACAAGAAAACAGATGATTCTAATTTTTATGTTAAGTATCTTCCGATTGAGTTGCAGGAAAAGAGTAGATTGTATAAAAATTATTAAGATAATCAAGAAGAGTAAATTAGAAAAAAAATAAGAAGTTCACTATCTGAAAAATATAATGATTAGCAATTGTATTCGATCAGAAAGAATGAACATTTGGGAGATAATAATGAAAACAAATCATTTGTATCTTCTTTTAGAAGGTTTTGATATTATAACTCTTTTCAATCAAACATAAATTATCATAAATAATATTTATAATGATCTTCAATGCAACACGTAAAATTGTCACTCTTACCAGAAGAATGATCCATATGATTAGTATTTAAACCATGGGCACTCCTAATCCCAACTTTCTCAAGTTTATTCCTGTGGGACATAAAGTGCTTGGAGATGAAGGCACTCTCGACATCCCTTCAAAAGAATATTCTTAGATATCACCATTGGCACAATAACTATTTACAATAAGTGGAATAACAAGGATATTTTATGGTTCTGACTATTTGAGTATTGCTAAAGAGTAGTCAATAGAATGGAGTAATTTAAAGCCTGAAATATTTAAGATTTTGAGTGATTATTTTGAAAGCAAGAAGAAGTTACTGGTGGCCAATGTTGAGATATGTACAGATGATGAGATATAGAATCGGATGAAATCGACCCGAATGATAGCGAGACAGTTCAATTTATAAAATAGATAATAAATAGTCGAATACGTCCGAATGTGCAAGACGATGGAGGTGATGTAAAATTTATATCTTTTGATGAGTAAAGTGGAGTATTGATCATAAAGATGGTGGGTGCTTGTGCGGGTTGTCCGTCTTCTTTGGCTACTTTGAAGGGAGGAATTGAAAAGATGCTCACTTATTACATACCCTAGATCAAGGAAGTAATCGCATAAGAGGAATGATAAGTTGATAAAGATATTATATAGTAAAATAAATTATATTTGTAAAGTGGATGTTTGAGTACTCACAACCATCAATTGCTAAGGTGCGTATATCTGAAGATGTTACTTACTTGCCCACTGCCTAAAAATCACAATATAGATTTGATACTGAACCTTTTATTGAAAGAACTCCTAAAAAAATTGATTTTGGATCACCAAAATCTATCAAAAGTTCTGTCTCTATGACCAGAAAAAGTATCGATGAGTGTCTCTACCTAGCTTCTTAGAAGAAAAAGATGAATAATGAGGCTATTTAGGAGGTGGTTCAGACTAATAACTAAATATTGGGATCTTTGTCGAACTTCAATCCAGTGAAAAGGAACCTCTTTTAAAACAAAAATAGAACTGAACAGCAAAATAGAAGAGACTATCGAAATTATGTGTAGACAAGTAATTTCGAATTACCAACTGTTATAAGTCCTAAAAAAACGAAGTACAGGGAGAATAACTAAAATATACCTACTTCTACTTATAAATAGTAAAATGAAAAAGGCGATCTCATGAGACATATATCAAAGTTATAATCCTAGCTGGCTGTATTGAGGAGTTCTGCTTCTAGGAATAGAGTTAGTTCTGACATGAATGCATTGATTGAGTAAAATAAGCATTTGAGGAGTCAGTTGGCATTGTCTCAGTCAAAGGTTTCTTTGAATGTGTTTGATTAGTTGGAGAGGTTGAAGGCATAGAATAACGCACTGAGGAGGGACACAATTGCTTTATTGAGGGCTAAGAATTGATGTTATGAAGTTAGAGTGTATGAACAATCATAGATTATTTTTTATTTTCCTTAGTATCATGAGAACTTATTGACTACTCCTGTCTGAAAAATCATACTATTTTTGTTAATTCGTGTTTTTTATTTTGAGATTGATGTCAAAGAGTTGTTAGGCTAGAAGTGAACTTTTCTGATGTCTATCTTTCATTTCTTTTCGATATTTTTGTATTTATTTGTAGTATTCGAGTCTCATATGTAGTTCATCTGTATATTTGATTGCTTTTTCGATGGTGATGTTGCTATCTGAAGCCATTTGATTACTAAATGACTGTCTTGACTAGTTGATATATGTTTCATAGGTTTGGATGAGTTCTAAATTCTTTTTGTTTGACATTTCAGAAGTGATTTATTATAAAATGATTTTACTAGTCTAGATAATATAAATATGATTATTTTAACTCTTAATTTTGTATTAAAAGATTAAAAGGATGTGAGAAAATATTTGATATTGCCACGTCAATTATTATTATTTACATGTTGAAAAATTTTGACTTCTTTAGAAAGATACAAACTGACCAATAACTAACCTCTGCCACTGGAGGAATATTCACTATTGTGGCTCTTATAGTAACTACTTTATCACTTAGATTGCTGGTATTTTGATCATTTTGTCTTTACAAGATTTCTACCAAGAAAAATATTACACTTTTCTTGCTATTAAAAATGACTATTCTGAATTTCTACCTATGCGTATCGATGTCACCTTTCACAAACTTCCCTGCTAAGGTATAGATATCTTAGTTCAGCTCTTGGTATTGAGTTTCATGATGAACTTTAGTATGTTGAAAAAAAATTGGAAGACAAGCTGCCTATGTTCAGTATAGCCAAAGATGGAAAATAGGAGAAATATACAAGGACTTAAGATAGAGCTAAAGAGAAGGAAGCATTAACTCATCATTTGAAGTAAGGATTTAAATGCAGAGTGCAGGGAACTATCAATTTGCCTAAAGTATGATATTTAGTTATGCAGACACCGGGGACATTAACATTCGGAGCAAGTGGACAGGATAACTTGGTTTGGTAGGTCGATCAGAATCTTCAAGGAGGTGTTAAGTTGAATTATCGTTTGGATTCTTTGAATTTCGGGTTGGGAGACAACATTTTTGATTTTCCTATAGCTCACAAATCCAAAAACATTTAAAACTATATCAAATATCTCTAGGGAGATGTTAATAATCGTACTGTGGTTCAGGATTATTCAACTGAAGATAGTCGTCTAAACTTTTTGAACCATATAAAGATCATTCCAGTGGTAATAGAGGGAGAAGGGAAGAAGGCTGATAGTGAAAACTATCGTTATTCATTACGAGCTGGTTCTACTTTTAGTAACTAACCTTTTCCTAAGTTGATGTTGATGACAGAGATCGAGCCGATTAATATCGTGTATAAGAAGCATGAGCCTGAACTATACTAGTTTGTTCGACAGTTATTGGCAATCGTTGGAGGCACTGTGGCAACAATAGGTCTTTTTAATTCTTTGGGTCATTTCTTATTTGGTATTAAATGATTATTAGAATTGATTATTATGAATATCATTTCTTTTTTGTTTTTTATTTATATTTATTACTCCTATTTACCTATTTATACTAAGATCCTTTGAATATTTATTACTTATATGTCTGTTATAAATCTAGATTGGCTGCATTGCTTTTTTTGATAAATCTATATTAACCAATTCATACGATAGAAATATGATGATGACGAGTACAAAACTGACAGTAAGCCAGATAAATATATTTTTATCTTAGTTATTTTTTTTAATTTCCAACAACTCTACACTACAACTACTATTATGGCAATAAGATTTGAGACATAGATCTTAGTTATTTTTATATTTTTTAGCAATGAATTAAAAAGAAGTCTATTGAATTGATTTTTATCTTTTGTATATTTTTTTTTATGTCATGTTATAGACAATATTATCAATGAATAATGTATTACCGTAATATGATGCTTTACTAATAGGACCAATGTCTATCATTAAATCATACTATCTTTTGATCGTACATATTTTCTTAGAAATTTAGAAGTTTATTATATATATTTTTTATGATGTGATGATGTATATGGTCTATCCGTATTGATTTTCAGGTAGGATGTAGTGTATGTTGGGAATGTATGGACAATTTTGTGAAATATATACGTATTTATTCGTGTCTAGCATTGATAGCCAATTAGATTTTGTGATTATGATTGGATAGGGGTGGTGATCTGATATTATACTTATTTATGATTTTAAATTTTAAAGGTATAATTTTAATTTACTACTGCCTGATTCATCATATACTCTATATCTATTTATAGTTACTCTATTGTGCCATCCTAGTATGCTATAAATAATTATACTTTATCTTTTGATCGATATCTGGCTATTCCTCCCACGATCTGACTGGTACTTGTGAATTATGCCAATTTCAGAATATTTTGAAATTTGTTCTATTCATATATATGATATAAGTTGTTATCTTGACTGATAAAGTAGATTATTCCTGATTGGCTGACTCCTCGGTCGCTGATGATATACTTTATTTGGATGTTTAGAGATGAGATTAGTTTGCATTATGTATCGTATATTTTGGCTTTATTCTATTAAGGATAGTTTATTGCTAAGAAGATGTCATTGTTTGTTTGTATTATGAAACTTTTTAGTTGAGTTGAGGTGTATTTGCATTTGGGAGTGAATTATAAGGAGGATGATTGGTAGTTGGGGAGAAGTTCTTAATATGGTAGATGATTATTGGTTTGTGAATTATATCTTTTATGGGCTAGTAGTTGATTTTAAGTTTAAAGTTGTTCTATTTTGAGTTAAAGTTGTATGATTTAAGGTGTGAAAGAGGAAACTAAGATAAGAAACCACAAGAATATTATCAAGTTGTTTATATTCATAAAATTTTAAATCTAATTCAAAAATTGTTGTTTAAAATTATCTATTTATCTAAGTCATAATCGATATTAACTGATGAATTGTATCGATAGATATTTTAAGTGGATTTGTATAATATTTAATTAGGGGTTGGGGTTGGGGTTGGGGTTGGGGTTGGGGTTGGGGTTGGGGTTGGGGTTGGGGTTGGGGTTGGGGTTGGGGTTGGGAAGAAAGACCATCAGAAAGAGTTTGTAAAACAAAGATAAATTATTCAACAACAAGTTGCTTAACATAAAAAGTAATAATAATCAGAGCAAGTTTAAACAGTAGATATCATGGAATAAAATCAAAATATACTTACTGGAAAATACTATGATTACTTCAAAAATGTCTTTGAAAAACATCAAGAAAAAGCTCAAAAATATTATGATCAAAAAGATGGATAAAATAAAATAGATTAGGAAAAGGAAGATGAAGGAAGCAAAGAAATAGATACAAATAAACCTGAAAAATGGAGTCGATCACAAAGAAAAAAGATGAGATGGCTTCGAGTTGCTGATCTTAAAGCTAGAGTTAGAAGACCAGATCTTGTATAGGCATGGGATATTACTGCTCCAGATCCTTTGTTTTTATGCTAATTGAAAACTTTGAAAAAACAGCATACCTGTTCCTCGACATTGGAACCAGAAATCTAAATTTTTGCAAACTAAAAGAGGTATTCTTAAACCAATGTTCAAGTTACCTGAGTTTATAGAAGCTACAGGTATAAGTAAACTGAGAGATCCTTTTTCAGAGCGAGATGGTTCGAAGATGGTTCGTGAAAAGCTCAGAGAAAGGATGAATCCTAAACTTGGCAAAATTGATATTGAGTATTCAGTTCTTCATGATGCTTTTTTCAAGTATCAAACTAAAAGTGATCTCACGGTATTTGGAGATGCATATTATGAAGGTAAAGAGGATTAGTCTAAGGCGAAAGCAGTATAAACCTGGACTGATAAGTGAGGCTTTAAGAATGGCTTTAGGTGTTTCTGACTATCAGGCGCCACCTTGGATTATAAATATGCAAAGATATGGAGCTCCTCCTAGTTATCCAAACTCTTAGAATTCTTGGTTCAACGGTTCCTTTTTCACAGGTGGCAAGTTATTCGATTATCAATAAGTCAGGATTAGAAGAGGTGGCTAGGAAGTTAGGTCAGCCAGGTCTATATGCTACTTTTAGGACAATACTATGAGTAAGAGGAATAAGAATTCGTGGATAAGGGATATTGGGGACAGGTAACAAACTTGGATGACATTCATGATGAAGCTCCTAATGAAGAAGATTGGCGGGAGGCCTAAGATGAATCGTAATTATGATTTGGAAATCATATTCTTATTTCATCATTATTTATTAAATATGATTAAAATAATAGCCAAAGCATTCCAGTTGAGAACGATCTTTAATCAAAGACAAATGCTGTTTTGTACAAAAAAAGTATAAAATATTCCAACAGATTTATCTTCTAAATTTACTGATAAAGGAATAGAGGAAACTAAAGAAAAAATCATCACAGCTGGTAAAAATCATATTAATGAAGGTCGTTCGTGGAAGGCATCTTAATTGAGAATCAAATCAACTGAGGACTTGCATAAGTTATGGTATGTTTGTGTGAGATAAAAAAATCTTGTTCTGGCTGATTAATTGGCTATGCAGCATGATCCTACTCATAAAAGAAAAGGAGGTAAAATTAGAAGAGTTTTAAAAGCTGCAATTAACTATGAGAAGAATTTTATTTGTAATTAATGAAAGAGAACAAATTAAAAAATCATTTAAAAAATAACTTGAAGATGAATACATATAAAAAAAGAGAAACTAACTTCAAAATTAACTTAATAAGGCTCCTTAACCACTGCCATCAATTAGTCTTGAATTATTAAAAGCCAAGTATCAAGCTTTGAGGAAAGGAGTCGATAATGTTGATTATCTAGAGAAAATATGTATTTTTAGAATATTTAGTTGCCAGAAGAGAGCAGACTAAGGAAAGGTTCAAAAGAGCTGAGTAAAGAGTAACTCAACTAGATCCTTAAAAAGAGTTTTAGTCTTTTTGGGCTCATGAAATGACTATAGGAGAAAGACCAACTCAGATGGAAATCTTGAAATCTCATGTTAGAACTGGAAAGGTTTAAATTTAAAGCAAAGGAAAATTGTTCTTGGATTTTTAAATGCTCGTAGATCAAAAGATGCAAAGGCCTAATTCAGAAAATAGTTGAAGATTTTAGGTCAAAAAATAGCATTTTAATAGGCAAAAAGTCGAACTGAATCAGCAAATCAATGATAAATAATAGTAATATAAAATCAATATTTTTTTTGAACAAGTTTATTCATCTTTCTAACTAGCTGTTTTCCCATATCAATACAATAATTTTGATTTTTAAAAGTTTATAAATTATTATTAATACTTCTATAGCATGTCTCTTAAGGAATAGCTATGGGTTTAGTCATTATTTTTTTTATTTCTCTTTAGCTTTCAAAATTGTCACTATCATTGATGTATTGTAGGAAATTATTGAGTTAGTTATAGACATTTTGAGGGGTATTATTGGTTAGTTTAATGTGTGTTTTTAAGAGAGTTGCTTGTGAGGGTAATTTTTTCTTTTTTCCTGATTCTATTTATGAAGTTTCTTTGACAGTTGAAGGTGCGAATGATTTTTAACTCATGAAGTATGGTTATGTTTTTTTAAGGATAGAAAATCTAGAGTTCATTTTAGTGAATCTTAATAATTTTTGAGATTTTGATTGATTTGAACTGGTCATTTTCTTTAATCTGGATTTACTATAGTTATTATCTTTATTTTATTTATTGTTTTTTAGAGTTATTATCTTTATCTTTTATTTTATTTTATGTTTTATATAATTTTTTAATAGAAGTAGGTTATTCTTAATTGATCCATCTAACTGTTCTAGTTTTACTTTTATATTGATCTTTTAATTTGAATTATAACTAGCTATCTATTTAATTAGATTTAATTGATTTTTTTGATTTTAGACTAGTTTATGAAAATTTTATAGAAATGACTGATCTTCCAGTCCATAAACTTTTTTAACTTCCATTTTATGATATCTAAAAATTAGATTTTTTATGTTTAGTTTTAGCGAATGATGTTTTTTATTTATTTCTTGATAATATTGTATGTTTACTCTATTGATTTTCATTAGTAAATTTACTTTTCCTGTTTGTTTTATTTTTTTTTAATTGATAGAAAATAAAACTGTTTTTTTTTTACCTTCTGTTCTCTTTCTAAAAGCACCTCTTTTTATAGATTAAGTATCGAATTAATTTTTTGATATTCTTTTATCTTTTCTCTCCATGTTTCTTCTTGAACTTATAACTGAACTACCATAATTAGAAAAATTATCACTTGATTCATTATTTGATTTTAAATTATTTAAATTAGATCTTCTCTTTTCATGATGTTTATTGTTAGTTATAGGATAGATGTTTATATTGTGATCTTTTTAATATTCTTAAAGGATCCCATTTTATAATATAGGATTATCTATTGAAGTTCTTACTCTATTATAGTTTCTTTTTTTGAATCCTAGTTTATTTTATTTGTTGTATTTGTTTTAAGAAGGTTGTTTGTTTACTTAAGAAACTGTTTAGTATTGTGATCTATAAGTACTTTGTTTTTAGTCTTTCATTGATATTTGTGATACATTTATTGTTTTTTCTTTAAAAAATTATTAAATTTAGGTCTTTCTGTACGTTCATTATCTTCATTTTCAATAGCTGATATTGATTTTTATGGACATATTTTCATAGATTTATATGTTATATTTTTTCTGAGTATTTTCTTCTTTTAGGCTTTAAAACCAAACAAACCATTTTGGTTTTGAGGTGGTAGTATTTACTATTCTTAATAATAGTTCATCCACTAATTATCTGAATAGTTGTTTTTGGTTTATTAGTTTTGAGGTTTTGATCTATGAGTATGAGTTTGAATAGGAATTACTTATCCTATTATGTATTGAAAAATCTAGGGAAAGTTGTATTGTCGTATCATGTTCTTGGTTTCTTCTATCTTATAATTAAGAATAAGAACATTATTTTATATATTAAATTCAATTCAGAAGATAATCTATTAAAAAACTATATCAAAGATATAAAAATATTCCTTCTTATTAGTTTTTGTTTTATCTCAAATTCAAATGCAAAAAATTAGAATTTATTCTGTTTCGATATTTAAAAGTTATTTCTTTAAATAATTATCTATTGTTTCTTTACTGAGTGAACCTGATGTCAATGGACCATAATGGTCTGAAATAGGTCAAGTTTATCTCCAAGATAGAGAAAAGTATTTTAGAATAGCTAAATAATGGACTTAGAAATATGCAAGATGATTCTCTAAATTTATGATTTTAATTTTTAATATTGAAATAATTATAGATATGTAGGCCAATCAAATATCAGTGTATGCTAAGCATATGTGGTCATACAACTATGACCATTCTGGAAATAGACTAACAAGAAACTTAAAAAGTCCCATTGGTTGGTATCCTATAGCTCTCGATAAATAAGTAAAGCAAAATGGTAAATCAAAATACAACTTAAAGACTAAGGCTGCTACTGGTGATGTTCGATTTGGAGTGGTTGCTAAAAAGATGATAAAAGATAACGCTTGGACTCGAGAGCAATTTATTTTTTGGATATTAATCAGTCGGGATTAAATAAAAAGAGTTGCATTTTGTTATTTGATAAAGGAAATAAAAGATCTTAGTTTTTGGGAGTAGGAGAGATGGAATTTAATATGGAAGTTGATGCTAAAAATCGACGAATTGCTTGGTATAACAAAAGCAAATTGCTAGTTGAAATGTAGATTCCAAATACAATACAGTATCCTATGTGTGCTTTCTTTTCATTAAAGAATACAAATGACTGGTGCTAATTAACACTTGTTTAATGATTAATTTAGATTAGAATTAGTTATTAAAAGATTAGTTTAGTTATCAAAAATATAGATATCACCACATGATTCTTCCTTGTCCGAATGTATTAGAAAATTAAAAGAAAATAAAGTAGCCTAGAACAAGTAAATTAACAGCTACTTTAATCAAAGTTGTCCAAATCAGTCTTTATTTAGAATTTAATCTGTTTTATGCTTTATGGATTCCTTATACGTCAATATTGAAGTTTTTATTTTATAGTTCAAATGAAAGCATCAAAAAGGTATAGCAAAGTATCTGAATTCAACTAATTATGAAAAGCAGATGTATCCGAAAGTAGCTCCCATCCACAATATAAATTTTATCAGCTTTAATTCCGAGTTGACCATTTGTTTGAAGATAAATTGAAAGGAAAAAGCATAGGCCAGACAAAGAGCATATTTGAATATATCTCTTTAAGGATATAGCGATAGATGTAGAAAGTGTAGTGTCTGTTATCATCTCTGATGAAAGGATGGATAAGAGTGTACTTATCTATGCAGATAATTGAGATAGAGAGTAGAAAGAGGTAAGTAGCTAGTGAATGTCTGGATAGATATATTCTTTGTAAGAAGTTGTAGAATGAGTTTATGTATTCACCGATTGTTATAGGTAGGTTGAGCATACAGAAGAAAGCCAGGTATAGCATTTGATTAGGGTGAAAGACGAGTTTATGATGTGAATGATCTCCGAAAACCAATCTTCCTTAGTTGTAGAATTGTAGGTAGAGATTGAAAATGATGATTATCAATATTTGAAATCTATTTTGAGCTAGGATTTGCCGTTTATGAGTGAAGATGATTTTGACGATAGTTGTGAAGTGTTTTGGTATTGATTTTGGAACAAGAATTTGTTTTTTATGATCTTGAAGGACTCTGTATATTATGAAATATAAAATCCAAATAAGGTTGTTTTGTCGAACAAAGATGGCTATTAGTGAAACAAATCCTAACCTCCACTCACTTTTAGTCAGATTGTAGTAGAACATGATAGTGATTAGAGTTATGCTGGCTGTATCAGTATAGTCTAGAAAGTTGAAAAAGTATATAGTTGGTGTAAGTGCGAGATTGAGTGCTCTTGAAAAGGTTACTTGGACAAATTGCTACGAAATCATAGATCTTTAGGACATATACTACAAAGATATTTGAAAAGAGAAGACAGTTGAGGGTTCTTATGACTGAGAGGTCTGGAGGAAGAAAAGTAGAAAAGAGTCTTTGAATAAGGTAAAGTCCGGGAGGTGTGGTGAGTTTAGGTTCCCATAGGTTGAACTGGTTGTTATGATAGAAGGAGAACTGTCGATAGTGAAACTCTTAATCCATGTAGGTGTCAGGGATATTTTTATTGACGAAGTAAAGGATGATGAGATTGGGGATATTGATGATGAAGAGTAGTTTGAGGATGGAGTTTCTTTGTTGCAGGATGGGTGTTTTTTTCTATTTGAAGCCAAGCAAAGATTAGATGACTTTCATTGATAGTTTATATCAAATCATTGGAATTGAGTTAATTTATAATGCAAGAATATCATCGATGACCTATTGTCTTATTTTTACTTTTGCTCTTCAGGTTTCTCTTTCTTCCTTTCTTCTTTAACTTCTTGCCAGTCGATACCATGTTATAGTATGGACTTTTGTCCTACCAACGCAAAGGAGATATCTATGTTGGCAGATCAGCAACTACTAGAGCTTTCATGAGACACTAGGTTGAGGCGTGTCCATGGCCGCCTACTTTCATCTTTATTTTTTAGATTTATTCAAGTACATCAGCATTGTATTTTTTGACATTTTAGTTGCTCATAGGATCAAATTTGACTGGACTTTGGAAGCGGACATGGCTGGTCATAGGTCTTTTTACATTTTACTTTTTGGTGTCTAAGGAGTGAGTGAAGCCGATATTATTTCTTTTTTTGAACTGATCGATAGGTTGTTCATAAGATTTTTAAGTTTATTTCTTTGGTCATAGGTGGGATAATTACTAATATGATTTTATGGTAATACAAATGGATCTTTTGTGAGATCGACGATTGTTGCTTTTTCATTTTATTGATTTTATTTATCCTTTTAAGTTTGTAATTTAGTAATTTTAATATTAGATTTATGATTTGTTTTAGCAGACATTAGTCTTCTGCTCTAATTTCTTCTATTAATCTCTTTTCTTAGAGATGATTTTACTCTAGCATAGTATACATACTTTTATGCTAACTATTTATCTTATCTAACAGCTTGAACAGTTTTTGTTCTTATTAGATGAGTATATTTATTGAGGTTTCCGTTGGCTGATTTCATTTGTTAGGTTGGTTATTATATTTTGATTGTTTTGCTGTAGGGTTTATAAGGCTTTTTTTATTAGTTTACATATAGATACTCTTATTAGTCACTACTTTAATTACTATTGTTCTATTTTACTTATTAGTGATCTGATTCATTTTGATTTTCATCTGGAATTAGTTGTTGTGATTGTCTGACTATTTACGATTTCATCCAGGTTTATTATTTATGTCTGACTACTGCTGATTTGGGTATCGGATATTTTTTTGAGGAAGTTTTGGTTTCTATGGTTATTCTTATGGTTCTTTTGTTTATATTGTTTTAAGAATGGCATATAGTTGTTAGTAGAAAGGCTAGTACTATGGATGACTTGTTCTATGCTTTAGATAAAATCTTTGCTTATTGCTAACTATTACTGTATATCTGTAGTAACTGAGTGAATAAAAGGTACATTATCTGATATAGATGTCTTAAGTGTTTTGATATTTTTGGTTGATTGATTCATTTTTGATGATTATGGTCTTGGCTTGGAGGTTGGTTTGTTGTTAGGACGAGAGGCTGTATAGGGTCGAAGGAAGGAGACTACATTTTTGTTCCAAGTTCCTGTTTTAGGTCTTACTATATCTACTTCTTAAGACTATTTTTTATTATTGACGATATTTAGGAGGTTATTGAGTTTTGATGAGGCTATTTATACCTTTTTATGATCATTGCGATTGTACATTTTTTATACTTCAATAAAGAACTTTTCTCTGAGTTCTGATTTTATAACAGGAGTTAGTTGAAGTAGGAAGTATAGTTCTTTGATAAGGTTTTTTCTGAACTAGAGATCACTTCTTGACATATCATTTTTTTACGATATTGACGAGTCTTCTGTAAATAGGATTGGATAAGAAGATAGGGTCATCAAGTTTTGAGATGTCAAGGTTGAGTTCTGAGCAGACTGAGGCAGTTTATTTGTTTAATCTGGGAGTCTACGTTGGTTTGGACTACATTTTCTAAAGGAATTATATTCTATGATGTTAGTAAAAATAAACTAATTTAAATTGAAGTCACTAAATCAAATGAGTTAAAGCAGTTTTCTTGACTTTGTGATACAATCAAAGTACTTTTTTGAAGTTAAATTTTGATAAATTTTGTATTTTTAATAATCAAAATTATGAAAATAAAAACAGAGCTTACCTAAAGTAGATCTCTAGAAAAGCCAAATATAAGAAAACAAACCTCATTTAAAATATTAAATCCTTCTCGTCTTCTTCCTCAAAAACCTGTTTAAAAAACAGCTTTTAATTTTCCATCTCAAATACATAATTAATAAAAGTTAAATAAATCTCCCATATTGCTTTAATCTCCTCTTTTAAAATCAAATCGATCTGAAAGACAATTTAATTTTCTTATCCTGAAGAATCAAGAAAAAAACCCTTAGCAATATTTAAGTTTTAAACCTCAATTGAATGGAAGTGACGTTAAGTCAAGTCCTGGTAAAAGAATGAATTTAAACTTACCTCCATCTTTACTCTCTCATAACAAAGGTCTTGATGGAAATAAAAGAGATATAAAGAAAGGTGAAGGTTAAAAATAAAAATTTAAAAAAAACATATTGTATGAACCAAAATTATCAATAACACCAAAAAACTTTAAAGAATAAAAATTATCAAATTTAGGAAGTTAAGATTGGTTTAAAAATTCATCACCTGGAAAAAGATTATCCATTTATTAAGTTTCTTCTCAAAGTAACAAAAGTGAGGATCCTATAAATAATTTTAAAGAGTGTTTAAAGATTCCTTCTAAAGGTAAGAGTAAAACACGTTCTTTGAGGAGTAGTCAAATAGAAGGTAAAAATTCAAAGGTTCCTTCTTTTATCATTTAAAAAGAAAAGGCAAAGAGTCAGAAGCTAAGCTCTAATAGCGAGAAAAGAGATAAAAAATTATTTTTATTAAAAATGATAGATTCAACTGAGGTGCTATCTAGATAGAATTCTGAATAAATTCCTTGTGAAAACTAGTTCCAAATTAACATCAAACCTGCTCAAAAGAAAAGAACAATTGATGATTTCTTAATGGTTAAAGAACTCGGCAGTGGATCATTTGGTAAGGCATATCTTGCCATGTAAAAGTAGTTACATTTTATATGCGTGTTAAAGGTGATATAGAAATAGAAGATGACATAATTCTAGGCAAACAACTTGTTGAGATAGATAAAGATCCAATCTTATTTAAATCATTAGCATTTAACAAGTTTATATGGTTGTTTTTCTGATGATGCAAATATCTATCTTGTAATGTAGTTGCTTCCATGTGGAAACATCAAAGAGCGAGTGAATGAGAAAACAGTACCTGAGAGACAGGTTTCAAAGATAATATCTCAGATTTGTAAGGGTATTCGTTGTATGCATGGGAATAGAATACTGCATAGAGATATAAAACCTGAAAATGTGTTTACTTTTTTGAATTATGTGAAGTTAGGTGATTTTGGTTGTGCTGTTCAAACTGATAATACTCGTACTTCTTTTGTTGGGTCGCCTTGTTATCTCAGTCCTGAACAACTTAAGTTTTAAGAGTATGACTAAGCAGTAGATATGTGGGAAATTGGTACTTTAACCTATGAATTACTGTTTAATCAGTGTCCTTTTTAGAGCGATATCATCTAGATGATGAAAGGTCAAAGAAATAGAAACACTTTATCTGATTTGGTTTTTCCTGAACAGATTTGTGTATCAGATGAGGCTAAAGATTTTATAAGAAGGAGTTTGAATAAAAATCCAGCATAAAGGATGAAGTTAAAAGATGCGATAAATCATAAATTTTTAATAGTAGTAAATGAGCCAGAAATACCTCGATTATTTGATTGATTATTTTTAATATTTTGATTAATAGTTATCATATTGTAATATTATATCCACAATTATAATAACTCTAAATGATATCAAAGGCATTTCGATCAGTTCGACTTCTTCCTATTCAAAAATTACCATCAAATAAGATCTTTTATGGTTCTTCTCCAATTATCAATTTGGCTACTAGATCTAATAGATATTTCTTTTGTGAGAATAAGAAAGATCCACCTATTCGTCCTCGTCAACCTTTAAATTCTAAAGATGAACATGTAGTTGATGTTTCAATGAAAGCTGAAGATTAGAAGATAGGACAGTAGCTTAAATAGAAAGGTGATGAGGAAGGATTACAGCCGACTAAATTTGGTAATACAATGTTTTTGATAAGTGCAATAGCATTGGCTTTGGCTTATTTTTTTATGGAAATTCAAATAATTAGAGCTAATAAAAAGAAAAAAACTTAATCAAGAGCTAATACTCAAACTACTTCTGTTGGAAAAGCTCATATTGGAGGAGATTGGTAACTTATTGATACCGAAGGCAAACCTTTTTCGAATAAAGATTTATAAGGAAAATATTATCTTATCTATTTTGGATTTACTCATTGTCCTGACATCTGTCCTAATTCTTTAACTAAACTAGCTAAAGCTGTAGCTAAAGTAAAAAAGAGTAGCTAGGCTAACTTTTTTGAATTAAAAACTTTATTTATATCTGTTGATCCTGATCGAGATGACGGATCTAAACTTAAAAAGTTTTTAACATTATTTGATCCTGAGATGATAGGTCTGACTGGAACTAATAATAATGATCCTGCTTTACGATAATGCATGAAAAAGTTTAAGATATATGCTTCTAAGTTATAATTTTAAGATGCTGATGAAGAGGTGAAGGGTAGAAAATCATATACAATAGATCATACGATTTTGACATATTTAATGAGCGATACTAATGAATATTTGACTCATTTGGGTGGCAATTTGGGCTAGCACGACTTGGCTTCGATAATAACATAGAAGATATCATAAGATAGGCGTGAGAAGATAAAGAATATGAAGATATGATAGATATAGATATTATTAAAGATAATAAATAGTGATTTGAATTTGATAGTATGATAGGCAAACAATATTCATTTTCTTGTTATGCGGCCTAAAGACCATTTCAGGCCTATTACTCGCAAACAGCATAGAGTATTGAACTGATTGATATCAATCATGATATCTATATGTTCAGGTTGCCAGATGGATCAAATTATGAGGTACTGATTAAGTTATTTAGAAGTTGTAGGCGAACTAGAAGGTTAAAGACTACTATCGATGCAATAATATGAGATTTATTCGATACTAAAGCAATCAGTTTTATATATTTCGGAATGAGGAGGCTGCTAAGATAATATAGAATGTGAGAAGAGTGGGATTTTATGTGTTAAAAAATGCTATTTATTTGTTTTTGCATAAAGAGGAGGAATCTGGTTTTAATTTGGATGTTTCTGTGGTGGTGATGACAGCGAAGTAGAATTCTTTTATTGATTTTTACAGAATATAAAATGGAAATTAGTTTTTATGAAAAGTTAAGAATAATAGATGGGTTTAGGAAAGGTTTTTAAGAAATTGTAATTGATATTTGGATAGTATGCTTTGCTATTGGATGTGAATAATAGATATTGTTTGGTTAAGTTGGTTTGTGACAACTTATTACTTGATTTCGGATAGAAATATATAAAATATCGTGTTATTGATTTGTAATTATTTGAGAAAATGAAAGTTATTAGTGAATATGGAAATACTCTTCTTTTCACGAGATAGTAATAATAGGATAAATAATTAAGTGGGATTTATTTATTGGATGGTAAAGAAGGTGAAATAGTTCATTTGAAATAGATATAAAATACAAATAAAATACGTTATTTTATTTATGAACAATATTTAGTCATGATAGATGATACAGATATCTAGGTATTTTAGATAATTGGAGGCACATTGATGGCAAAGATCAATATAAAAGTCTTATTATAGCAATTTTAAGAAGGATCTAGTATGATACTGGGAATGTAACATTAAAAATAGACTAGATATGAGATGTTATTTGATAGAATGGTAGCTAAGGTGACACATTTTTATTTAATGGACTACTAGAAGTTATCTATTTATCTAATTAGTATTAATTAGTTTATTAATAATTCTTTGAGAAAGGGAATCAAAAATATTTTAGATTAATTGTAAAAAGATAGTGAGAAAGTGCATGATAATGTAATGAAAACATTAAATTTTAGGATAAAGAAGTTGAAAGGGTTATAATAATATATAAACTAGGCTTTAAAAACATTTGTTTTTGGTAATTGTTTGAGATTTCTTCAAAAGTAAATCATTTATAATATAGCTAATCAAATGTTTTTGTTCTTAGCGATGGTTTATTTTTATTTTTCAATGCTTTACTGGCCAATATCTAAAGAATAGTCAAATAGACCAATATGATTCTCTAACTATAAAAATAAATAATCAAACTATGTACTTCTCTAATTGGATAATCCAAATATTAAGATCATATTTGTAAAGGATTAACTATTTCTACTACTTTATTTAATCTTTTACGCAATAAATATAAAATATTTACTAATAAAGATAATTTATAAAATTATACCAAGTTAGTCTAGTCTAGGAGGGTTACTAAATTGTTGAAACAGGATAAAAATAAACAACTGTTTTAGTTGAGTTATCAATTGGCTATAGGAGTCAAAGGATATTAATATTTATCATAGATATAAAAGAAAAAGAAGTGATTGTTTATAAATAAAGTTAAATAGATCATTTTTACTATTAAATATCTTATTTCATTAGTTTCTAGTCTTCTTATTATCTTTTTTATTATATTTTTTATAAAGGTAACTACTTTTACTCGACATCTTTTGCAAATCTTTGTAACCTTTAGTTTTGTAGTTATATTGAACCTGCATCTCTTTTGTAGTCAGTTTATCCATCCCAATAGTCGCATTATAGCTATCTTCCTTAATACAGTTTTTGATGAAGAGAATAAACACAAACTTAAGCATCTTTTTATTTGATAAACTTGACTTAAACTATCCCATCAGGATGTGATTAGTAGAATCTAATTCTTTTGATTTATCCTATTTTAGCAATATACTAAGTGATCTACTTTTTTATTTGATCTAGATCTTAATCATTATTTGTTTTATTTGTATCAATAATATGTTTGATTATTACTATTTTTAGTCCTTATCCTTAATCTTAGGCATTTTAATCCCATGATAGTTGTTTTCTTTATCTATTCTTTGCTTGAATCTTTTTAGCTAAATTTTATCTTTTTGTTTATCTTGGTTTATAATCTTATTGTTTTTGATTAAATTATGCCCTTTAAACTTTGACTTTAAATCCACTTCTGATTTAGTTATTATTCAAATTTTATAAAGCTATATCTACACTTTACTATTTAGCATAAGAAACAGCAGCATCTCCTTTGAGAAAACCATTCTAATCTCTATATAGTTTTATCTTCTATTTACCAGAAGCCATGTCAGTTCTTAAAATACCAGCTTTAACAACAAATAATTTTAATTATTCTTATGTTATATCGAGAGGTAGACCAGAAATATAAACAAAGGTATTTATTTTTGGAGAATACCATTTTTATTTCCTCTTTTATGCTTGTCTTTTAGTCTTCTTCTTATTTTTTTATCTTCTTAACAATTGCTATTTTGTTAATTATTCTTCAGGAATAACCTTTTACTATTGATTTTGAGTACCTTTCTTTCTTTTGTTTATTTTATCTTCGAAAAAGAGTTAATTTTTAAGTTTATTGAAGAGTAATTGTTTCATATTTTACATTTTTTATATTGGCTCTTATTATTGTTGCACCCATTATTTCTTCTATTCATCATAGAGATTCCATTTGCCATCATTTGATTGATAAAATGTTTTTTTTAGTAAACTTTATACCGTGTTCTATAAAATTGTTAAAGGATTTTCATCTTTATTTTCTATTATCTGATCATTCGCATCTTCTTATGGTTTATCTCCATCTTCTGCTTCTTTCTGATTTTTTTATAATAGTATCTCTCTTTTCTTCTATATTTATTGCATTTCTTTTGATGACTAAAGAATGCTTTATCTGATCTCTTCTATCTAGTTTAAGGTTTTCCATTCTTTCATGCCTGCTTTCCAAGCCATATTTAAAGAGTTGATTTAATTAGTCCTGAGGAGTACGTCAAGATCACGTAGAGAGATAGGTCCTTTGGTCTCATTATTAACGAATACATACCAGATTTATGAGTCAATTGCTTCTGTTTTGATATCCTTATTCATACTCTATTATAAATTTTAAAGTAATATCGTAAAGTCAAACAGTTGATAAATCAAATATAAATCATCTTATTTATTTTTATGTATTTTTTAAAGGATAACTGTGCTTAGATTCAACTATTTTCAACTTTTTTTCAAAAATCTTCAAAAAAATAAATTTTAGAATGACTAATCTTTGTTTCTTAAGAATTGAGTCATAAAAAACAATGAGAAAAGAAGGCATAAATTATTTTAGTTTGAATCTTCACCTTTTTAACTTTCCTTATTTTTATCTTTTCTATCTTTGATAGAAATCATCTCAAATATTAAAGTAGAAAATGTGATCATAAATTCTATGAGTCAGAGAGGATGTTAATTTTCTATTGAACAAACTAAACTATCTTTTTGAAGATTAGAATTTAGAAAGGATAAGAAGGAATATTTAATTTCTATAGTACATGATTTAATTATAGTAAGCGTGAAATCCAGTAGAAGTATTTAATCAAGACAAGTGATGATAGTTAATTATATAGTTATAATACAAATATCATTGTTCATATCTGCTATCAATACCTTCTTGTTTTTTATATTTTGAAATATCGATAACATTGTGACCGTAATAATGATCTTCATTGTTTTTTCAGTTAGTTTGATGATATTAAAAATGGTTTAATAATGTGGGAGGTCATTTTTTACATAAATGGTTTGTAAGCTACAAAATGAAGAATAAAATTTTATTATTAAGAAAAAAGACTGGATTTTAGTTGTAAAAGTTTTTGAGACTTAATTACTCTGGAAACAACTGATTTTAAGTCTTAATGTAGTCAAGAAGTGCTTTTTCACTGCTTTTTGATGTTATTGATTACATAATAATTTTAAATCATGAATAGTGAGCCTACTTCGAAAGATGAGACTGTAGCTTCAGCAATTAGTTCTTTTAAGAATCCTGAGATGTTGGAGGGAAGTAGTGTTAGTATTGAGCATGTTGGTGCTGGTTGGAGTTTAAAAAATGGAGGAATAAATTTAGGAGAGCTAAAGCAAGCTGTCATGATTCAGAATAAGCTTTATGTCAATGGAAAAAAGGTTAGGGAAACAAAGAGTAGTATAAATTGAATATGATATTTTATCATCTTTAACCATTGATCTTGAATTTTAGAATTTCATTATTTTTTATTGTTTTATTGATTTGACTTTATTCATATTAAAGAGTATGTTAATATATTTTATCAATAAACTATGAATCCGAAAGTAGCCGGATCCATCTACAATAAATCTTCTAAAACCATCGGACACTTCTATCAACCTTCAACTTCTTCCAGTCCAGATCCAATACTACCAATCAGAAAAGTGGATTCATTGCTATTCGACAAAATAATCAGATTAATGAAATGAACAAACTTCAAAAGAGAACCAGTTCTGTAGGTAAAATAATCAATGTTCGAGATGGAGATAAGAAAGATTAGCTAGAGAAGAAGGGTTAAATAGTTAAAGATCTGAAAACTGTAATACAATATTAATAAAAAGATTTGAAGAATGAGGATGTGAATGGTGGTCGAAATAGAAATCGGTATAAATATAACTATCTTTCTCAAAATTTTGTGTCTTCTGTTGTTGAACCAGTGGTATTAAGTAAATTAAAAGGAGAAGACAAGTAGTTGAATGCGAAAAGGAGAGTGTTAGAGGATGTTGTGAGTAAAAATATTTTAGTATGTAAGAAATAAGAGATAAGTAGCCTTTAAGCAAAGAATAAAGAAAGAGTGATGCAAACTTTATAGAAGAGACCTAGTTTTAAGAAATCAATATAAAACAAAGAGAATGTGATAAAATAAATGTCTAAATAGAAAGTTAAATAAATAGTGCCTAAATAGAAAGAATTTGTAAAAAAATAGTGTATTTCGAATATGATTAATCACAATAATCAATAAAACAAAGGAGATCTTCACAAGAAATTAATCAAAATGATAGATCACTATGATACTAAAAACAAAGAACTGACTTAGAAGATGTAAAAACTTCAAAAAAAAGACCTAAATTCAGAGATATAACCTTCTCTTTACCAGAAATAAAAGATATAAAAAGAAGCAAAAATACCAAAGAGAGAGGAGATGTAGAATGTGAGTGAGGCAATATTGGATCGAGTATTTAAAAAATTGATATAATTCAATTTGCAAGGAAACAACTTGAACATAGAAGTTGATTCTGAGTTACAAGAATTGTGGAAATCAATTTATGCTCAAATATTGCTTGATTAAAAGCTGAGAATGGTTAAAATATTTGTTAATTAAGGCAATATAGATGCTATACTTGATAAAATCAATTCTAGTAGAATTAAAAAGATTGAAGATAGTATTATCAAAATCAATGCTGAAGAATATGACCCTTTTGTTATGGAAAAGTTGGCATAGTATTTAAGAGTGAGTAATCCTAAGTTGAATTCAGTTACAGCTATCAAGTGGATATCTGAACATTTTAATAGTCATTATAGCGAAGTTTAAAAGCATTGGACTAAATATTTAAGTCAAGAGAAAGTAGAGTGCTAAATCAATAAAATGACATTATAGAAATAGCTAAATAAGTAAAGCTAAGAAAAATAGATTACTTTGAGATAGTTTACAAGACTTCTAAGCAACATATACAAAATAAATCTCCGTCATAGAAATGTATTTCAAATCTATAGTAAGTTGAAATAAATGTCTAACTTCAACATTTTGATTAAATTACTTGAAAATGATGGTAAGAAGCCTTAGTTGAAAAGATTTTCCTCATTAAAATGATAATATTGAGTTATTAATTATTTAATTTATGCTGAGATTGCTATCAAAAGGTCTAAGAATAAACTACGGAATCAAATATTCTCGCTTTTATTTGTAGGATTTAGCTAGAGATCGAGTAGCTGAGCAACGAGTCATCTAGTAGAAGAAAGAATTGCAGAGGTTGTAGGATGTTAGAAAGTAAGTTAGATATCATTTAGTATTCCAGCTAATGATAAGAATCCAGCTAATAGGGTAAAAGTCAGAATGAATAGTAATATATTTAACATTGATCCTTCTCGAGAGTATGTGAGAGATAGTTGTTGGGTGTTGTAGCCTAAACCAGTTGAAATAATGCCTAAGGTGACGATATCTGCCAAAAGAAAATACATCATAACGTCCATTAAAAAGTATTTTATGCAATATGAAGAGCTAAATTGGCTATGTCATGTATAAGGAAGTTGCATGTTTTGGATGCGATTAACTAGTTGTAGAATAGTCATAAGAAAGTGGCTAAGGTGATGGTTAGAACTTTTTATAATTTGTTGGATCATGCAAAAATGAGAGGGTTTAACATTATGAGATTGTGGGTGCATGGATGTATTATTGGAAAAACTAAAAGGTACAAAGGAGTTAGATATCACGCTAAAGGTCGAGGATGCAGATAAAAAAAAGATTTTTGCCAAGTTAAAGTAATCTTATATTAAAAACCATAAAAATAGTTCATAGAGGAGATAGCCACTGGTAAATGCGCTCCTGGAATTGCCAATATTATGAGATATTCATTGCGAGATATAGGTGACTATAAAACCTTATCTGCATTTACTGGAGTTACCACATCGAAAGGTCGACAACAGGCTAGGATGATATTCAAACGAAAAGTAGAGCAGATAATGATATAAAACTAATCAGAAGGAAGATACTAGCCAAAGAAAGTGGTGACTGAGAAATTGAAAGAAGCTGAAGGAGAACGTTTTAGATAGAAGTTGAAGTTACTTAAACCTGAGGAATATTCATCATTGCGGGTGCGTGAACGTTTGTTTAAGAAGAATATGGGGATTTGATTTCTATAATGATATAGATTAAATAACTAATGAGTTTTTGAATGGTTATTTTAATGCAATATTAATAAGATATTGGTGAAATGATTAAAATATTTATCAGATGAGTGCAGTTAGTTTATTGACTTATATTTTAGGTTCAGCTTATTCTATGTATTTGAAGTATGGAAAGGCACATTTGAGGATATTGATATTAGGATTAAGACTTCTAGCTATTCCTTCTAGCACAATGATATTCGTGAGTAAAGTAGCAAACTATCCGTCTAATTTCATTTTATTTTATCTGATAATTCTCATCATGTCCCATAATAGGACCATTCCTTCGAGTTGACTGTAGCTGGAGCTATTTAATCTATCAAAGCATTTGGTGAGTTGTTGATGGTAGTGTTAAAATTTTTTATTTCTTGTTATTTTCTATCCCTAGTAATTTGATAAATTAAATATCATTGATGCGCATTCATCTCCTTTACATTCTATAACAGACTTAATAAAATATGATATATTATGTTTATCTTTCTTATCCAACTCTACGACCATACCGGCATCGATCAAATTTATTACTATTTTTTTCTTTTGAGTTCTTATTAATTTCCTCATTTATAACTATTCTTAGCAGTATTATAAATATACTTGCTTTATTCTTTATTCTGTTAATGTTTATGCCTTTATCCTGTATTGTGCTACATACCATACATCTTTTATAAAATCTCTAACTTAAGTAAAAAAGTTATAAGGTCTTTATTCTGTTGAAATAAATATATTACCGCCATGGCAATCAGCGTGAACAAAGTTATTTTTCATTACCATTT
The DNA here is from genome assembly GCA_964035545.1 of Bugula neritina. NCBI lineage: Eukaryota > Metazoa > Bryozoa > Gymnolaemata > Cheilostomatida > Bugulidae > Bugula > Bugula neritina. Next base: position 33,156 of record CAXIUT010000201.1, read on the forward strand.
AAAACAAAACTTATGAACCTAACTTTGCTATAACTTTGTTTAGGAGATGTGGATTAGATTAGAAATAAGTTATAGGCTTTCCTTAGATAAATGATTAAACTAAAACTGAGTCCTTAGTGCTTTATTATATTGGAGAAGGGAAGTAAACATCTCGACGCGATTTGAACATCTGTTTGAATTTGTTGAGGTTTCTCATTTAGAATGTGAAGTCGATTTGTTCTATGAGAGTTCTTTTAAGGGAGTGGTAGTTGATGGGTATTTAAAGAGCTGGAGAGATGAAAGAGGCCATATAGCTCATGAAAAATAGTAAGTTTACATCTCTTTCTATGTGTTTATCAACATCTGGATGTCTTACTTTGACTGCTACTTTTCTTCCTTTGTATTTGGCTTGGTAGACCTGACTAACTGATCCAGAAGCGATTGGATTTAAGTCAAATTCATCAAAAATATCTTCTATATTTTTACCATATGATTTATTAAAGTTCTATCTAGTAGTCTATATTGAGTGAGTAGGTGCATTTTACCTCAAATATTCAAATTTAGAAGCTAGTTCTGGTCCAATAATATCTCTTCGATGACTAAGATATTGAAAAGCCTTGATGAAGACAACTCCTGATCGTTCAATGGCTTTGACAAAGACATCGAACCAGAACTTTTATGTTGAGTCGAAAAGAAGCAAAGGTGAGAGGACGATTGAAGGAGTGAAGATGATGAATAGCTGAATAAATCTGATGGCATGGATGAATGCTGACCAGATGTGTTGCAAGATGGAAGGTTTTTTTGGTTATTTAGTGACAGGTTTCATTTATTGTATGAGTTATTTTTGCCAATTGTTTTAATCTTTTTGGTTGAGAGAAGATGGCATGAATGCGTAATATGACATGGCTAGAGCTGGAAAGTGAGTCTTCTGAGCCATAATATACGTTGGTTTGGTGGAGGAAGAGGTGAGGCCTTAGTAAATGATTGGAAGTAGGAACTGAAACGAAATGCGGATCTGAAAAACATTAATGGTGTTTTATTATTGTTGATAAAGGAAGATAAAATTATTATCCATTTTGTGGCTACCAGGTAATAAATATTTTTTTCTTGTTTTTCTGGTTTAAAATAATAAGTTATTGATTTATGAACTTAAGTAAATAATAATATCATGGTATTTGTTGATTATGCTACTGGGGTTGGGGTTGGGGTTGGGGTTGGGGTTGGGGTTGGGGTTGGGGTTGGGGTTGGGGTTGGGGTTGGG
>CAXIUT010000202.1:0-14756 GCA_964035545.1 Bugula neritina
CCCAACCCCAACCCCAACCCCAACCCCAACCCCAACCCCAACCCCAACCCCAACCCCAACCCCAACCCCAACCCCAACCCCAACCCCAACCCCTGAATTTTAGTTTTCAAAATATGAAATAAATTATAATTGAAATAATTATTTATTGAATATAGAAATAAATTAACAAACATTCATAGAAATCATAGCTATGATGATAGAAATAATAAAAGTCAGTTTTATCATTAGAGATATCCCTCAAAAACATCCTTCATATCACTACCCTTCTTTATTAACAAATTCAACTCACTCTCAATAGCTTTTATCTACTGTCTCTACATCTACTTCTAAAAAACTCCCACAAAAGCTTTGTACACCTGATGCTGCTTGTTTACTATGATCTCGAATCCCTTCAAAGCCTTACTTGCTATCTTTTTTTATCTGCCCTCACTTGGAGGATCTGCTCTTACTGATTGTACTATTTTAGGAGAGATGATAGGTTCAGATTGTTGGATTGAATTTCTGCCCATTTTTTACATTTCCTTCATAATGTTATCTCTCTTTTACTGTAGCACTTTGATATTTCTATCTTTTTGGTTTATTTTATCATGAAGTTCTTAAATTTAGTTTCTAAGGTTTTAATTTTCTGCAAGAATAGCTCTATTTTGTTCTTTAGTTGATGTAAGCTCATTTTTTAATTTCTATTTTTCCTAGTCTATTTCTTTATCTTTCTCATCTTGACTCTCCTCTTCTTTACTATTACTTATCTTAAGAGAAAGTCCTTCTTAAGGCTGCAAATTATTGATTTTATACTCAAAATTATTCTATAACTACTGCTTCTATTGCCTCAACACCTGAATCTTATATTTATATTCCTTTAATTTTATCTCCATATGATTGATCTTCTTATCTTTTGTTAATAACTGCTCATACATCTTGTCCATTGATGCTTTGTTATCAGTTATCTGACCTTCCATGATGTTCAACTTACGATTAACCGATTACAACTTAATACGTTACTGGTTTAGTTAGGATTCATGCTTTCTTGCCTTTATTTTGCTTTATTATTCCTTCTAGTCGATTCGTTGATTCGAATTTACCTTCTACTTCTCTAAAACTTAATTTTTTGCATAACTTTTTCTCAACTAGTGATCTTTTGTTTGAATAATTCGCATCAACTTCTCAGTCTAAACCGAATAGTTTTCAATCTAATCTTAATATATCTTTATTTTGTTTATATAATTTTCTATCTATATTTTATACAAACCGTTCTCATTTTTTACTTATTCATTCTAAAGCCGATATTTATCACTTTCTTCTTGACTTAACTAATTTTTAAATTTTTGCAAAATTTTTTGTTATATTTTATCTGTTTATTTATCAATATTATGCTTTTAATTATGCTTATTACTAGTTTTTAACTCTTTGATTTCCTACATTAAAGAAGGAATCAAATTATTATAATTTTTTTATTTCTAGTATTCTTTAACTTTAGCTTAAGCCTCTTCTAATTTATCTGATATTTATGAAAAATTGTTTTTTAAAGTTTTGTTTTGTAGTTATATCTTCTTACACAACCCATATTTCTAACGATACATATTAACTATCAAACCCATTGTTTTAAATTTTTATACAGAAACATCATTTTCTTTTAAGTATTAAATTTAACGTTGATATGATGACTCATTCTATGAACTAACAAACTATAAATTAGATTGCAAAGTATCGAATTTTATTGTCAACTACTCATGTTCATTAGTCATCCGAATCACCTGACCCTGAACCACCTCAATCTTCTACGTCAACTCATCACATTTATCAATTGCTCGATCATACTCGCTCTTACCCAGTGTTATCTTTTTTAATTAAGAAATACCTTTTACTATAGAATACCAACATGTTTTTCTTGGTGATGAACCAACTCGAGCAAAGCTTTGGCATTCATTTTCGATGTAGATTTTTAATCAGTAGAATACTTTTTTTAAGGAATAGAGAAGATATCAGTATCCTTTTTCTTTTTTCCACCAACCAACTTATCCAACATTTAAAATATAAACTATCATAACAATCAATTAAATCAACCTATTTGAACCAACTCATTACGCTATTGCAAATGACTACACATAGCATTCGTAAAAGCATCCAAGTACTAGTTAGTATATGACTTCTTGGCATGTGAAATAGTCGTCCTAATAGGAAAATCTTCAAATAATGTTTTCTATTTCTGAGAGGCAAGATATTTCTGGAATTTCTTGTTTTGCTATTATGATAGTAGATGCTGTTGTCTGAAAAAGATTGAAAGATCTTTAATGGCCGGGTCAGCTTCTTTGCTATAATTATTTCTGAGTTCTGCCAGTTAGTTATAAAATTTTCCTATCGATTTGGAATTAGACTATTAACCCTTATCAATAGGATCAATATCTTCTTAAGGTGCTATTTTTAATTGATTAAATTTAGATTGTTTAAGACGTTCTTCTTCTTCTTGTTCTCGAATCAAAGAAGTATTTCTTCTTTTAAGGGCATTATTTGAACTTCTTTTGATGTTTTTATTTCTTAATCGTTTGCAATTCATCAATTCTTCGACATTAGCAACACATCCTTTGGGTAGTTTCTTCTAACTTCGACTTGGATTAATATTTTATGTTTGATTTGGAATATACTTACGAGTAAAATATTTAGTCGATCTCAAATTCTATCGGTTCTAGAGTAAAATATCTTGCTATCTGTCTCTAAATTCTGAGTTCATACAGGTTTAATTACTTTAGTTGCTAGGCTCCTCTCCACAATCAATCTAAAATTACTCCGCAAAAGCGAGTGGTTTGCTCATTCTTTTCTTTTTAAGAATACTTCCGTTGTCGATTGCTTTTTTACTATTATGAAGAAATCTTTGCTGACTAACATGAAAATTAGATTTTCTAGCGGAATTTTACATTTAAGATACATCACGTGAAGACATTCCAGATTAGCTGTTATCCAAATTCATGTCAATTGTCATATGTTTCTTCTTTATCTTGAATTAAAAAGATTAGGCTTGTTGGCAACTGGAAAATTCTTAGTTATTGTTTTATGGTTTATGTTGTTGTTCAAGTGATTCAGGTTTTTTCGGCCTTCTTACAAATGATAGAGGTGATTCGACGGATTTAAGAGGTTCAAGTGATTTAGGTTCAATAATGTTGATACTTTGGGTTGTTTCATAGCTCGGAACCTACTCAGTAAAAAATACAGGTTTATTTAAAAACCTACTTTGAGAAGAATTGCTTCCATGAGAAAGCTTTGTTGATTTTGGAACCTTAACTGTATTCCTTTATCTTCTTTAAGTCTATTAATTATCTTTTTTCATATTTTTCACTGTTGATCTTCCACTTCTCAAATAAGAATACTCCTGTCTTTGTTTTTTAATTGTTTTATCTTCAGATTATATTCCTGATAATTAAGGTTTGTATGTAGCTGTAGTCGGTCTTGAATTCCCTTTTGTTGAATCAGTAAAAAAATACTTAAGAATATACTAATCAGTTGATTTAGTTCCCTTATTTGAAAATTTACTTTTATTTGATAATTTTCCCTTAGAAAGATAGTTACTAGAATATTATTTAGTCCATCTAAGAAACTCCTACTTAGACAATTCTATCTGTCTCAAAATCTAATTTTTAAAAGAATTTGATCCAACAATGAAATCCTTCAACCTCGTTATCAAAACATCACAAACTAAACTATATTTAATCGCCACATCTGACTTCTTTATCTAATTCTGTTTAGTAGTTAATTTTTTCATAAGAGTCAATGTCTCCTTGAATAGTCTCAACTAATGATCCCTTCTTATTTGTCTATCGATAGAAGTTAAAGTATGAATATGTTAAGTATTTTATGAAGTCAACTTGTAGACTCGATTACGAAATGATGGCAGTTTATCCAATTCCATGGATATTAGTTGGTAGAGATCGAGTAGTTAGACTATAAAGTGTTCTTTTTTTTTCAAATAATTATTGATAGCTATCATTTTCTATATAGAAAACAATCATTATAAATATCTTTTTCAATTCATTTTGGGATAATTTCGACGTCTCCTAGATTTTATACGACTGTGATATGAATTCATATCAATAAATTCATTATTTTCTTATGGATAGTTACTTATATACACTGATGAAGAAGGAGTTTCTATTTATGCTTCAGCATTAATAGATCTTTTTGACCTTTGCTTTATCTATTGGCTATCAATTGTATTTTTAGCTGTTTTCTTGATCGATGGAAGACTCGATACATTTCTGGCTACTTAGTGTTATAACTAGAAAAATAGTTAAAAAAAACCTATGGCTAATGAGTTATCAAGAAGATGTGTCTTGAAGCTTGATACTTTTCTATTAGCCAACTCTGACAACTTAATCATAGTATTCCCTTAAATGAATTGTTTATTTCTATTCATGGACAAAAGATAAACTTCAATTGGAGTTTCCATATTAACATCATGTATAACAATATGATTATTCCATTAAATTAAGTTATTATTACTACTTTTAGTCTATGTCTGATATTTATTATTTCCTGCCTTAATCAGACATCTTTTAGTCGTGCCAAAAGATGATGTATAAACGGTAACTTTTATTTATTTTATGGTTAAATTGTATAGATACTCGTTTATTGGAATAGTTTATTCTAAAGATTTATTTTGAATTTATTTTTTATTTATATTCTATAAGTGATCTGTAGAACAAGCTGTTGATGACTTTATTCTGTAGTCTATACTTTTCTTCTTTCTTTTCATTGTTACTGGCTCAATAGTCATCTTCTATTATTGAGATGATTTATCATTAAAAGCTATTTCACTAATTTATTCATCTATTTTATTATTTGAAAATAATTTTGAATATTTGATAGATTATTCTAGAGAATTTTAGTTTTTCTGGACACTGATATCTTTAAGAAGAGCCTTTTATTATGAAGAAATACTTTTTTATTTATTCTATTGAACAAGATCATTTTTAGATTTTTTCTTTTATAATATAGTATCCTAACGAAGTCCTCTTCGATTTGATTTATTACCTTTATTAATCTCATTACTTGATTTGTTAATATGAGATATTTATCCCTAATTTTTGTCATATCTCTTTTATCCATTTAAAGTTTTCATTCTATGACTGATACTTTTTGGATAGTATAAAGTTTTATTATCAACATAGATATTAATAGGAGATTAATTGATAGATTAGTTTTATCTTTAAGGTTACTCAGTAATACAATTTTGATAAATATCCCTTCTCTTTTTTATTTGCATTGATATTTTATTTATGTTTTGATAATTTTCTCTAGAATTTGATGGAGATTGAAGATATTTTATTGAATTTATCGGTATATCTATTGACTCTTATTCTTTTTATTCTGTATTTTTCAAATATTTTATGTTTTTTTGTAGATTTTTCAATTTTTAATTAATTTTAGACAAAGAAACTTTTTAACTATTTTATTATGATAATTAACTTTAATCTTATAATGAGGCTTATTAAATTCTTTAAGTATGATATCTTTTTCTTTTTCTTTTGACACTTGATATAAGATAAGTAAGTTTGTTCAAACCTTCTTTTTTTATTTAATTATCATTTATAAATCTACTTTTTTAAGTTGATAAATGTTCTATTACATCTTATTTCTCTTAGTTTAAAAAATAACTTGCATTCTTTTTATTTATAATAGATTTTTTCTGCTACTAAGGTTGTTAATTTCTAAAAGAGAATGATTAATTTTTGTTAGTTTAAATTTATTTTTTCTAAATAGATTTTGATGATTGATTAAAAATAGTTTATCTTGATTTACTTGGTTTTGATGACTTTTACTATTAATAAATCGGTCGTCCTTCCATGAGTTATTTAACCACATTATTCGAAAAATATAAAAATTACCTATAATTATCAAGTTAAGCTTTACACTTTGATAAATACTATTCCATTTAACTATTGATTTCTTTAAGCTATGATGTCTGCAAAGCTGTTTCTTCACTCACTACATCTTCCATCCTAAAATGAAAGATAATTGTCTATGTCTGCTTTTTATCACAAAATTTATACAGATCACCCTATGTACAATAGTTAACTTCAGGACAAGCTTCAGAAATTAATTATGTTTTGTTATTATTATTTCTATAGAGTTCGATATTGATTAGTTCTTTGGTATTTGGATAACAAGACCAAAGTTTGAAGACATGCTAGTATCCAGATATCAATTAGATTTATATTATTCGAGTAGTCTATCGTACCTTATTGATCAATTTGATAATGTAGTTCTTATTTAAATGTTCTTTACTTTTTTTGATTTGTCTTATGATTATCTTACTATATTCAGAAATAAAATGTTCTCTCCACTCATCAATTATACCTATTATTAATTGCAATAACCAAAAATAAAATTAATTAACTTCTAATTGACCTTTTTTAAGTAGGAAATATACTCTACCTTTCATATTATAATTTATGATTTACCATAGAATTACGGTATAACTCGCTAAAAGTTCAAAAGGAAAATGTAAAAAATGTCAAGGAATCATCCTACAAGATACACTCAGAGTACTCGTTAAAGATGACCGGAAGTTTAATGAGTATATTTAAACCCATGGAGGTCGTTCTTAGTTTCATGGTTAAGGGATGTATAGAGGAGGATATATTGAAGCACCTGAAGGAGTCATCTCTATTGAAAAGTATTATGTTCATCTGAATTGTTATGTACCTATTCACAAACATCCTTTTGAAAAGTAATATTTCAAATTAGACAACTTCAAAAATCATCATAAAACTACCTTTAATGAATACTTAGAATCAAAAACAAAAGCAACTAGAGTATCAGCAACCTAACCTAAACCAGCTTAAACAAAAAATAAAACTAAAAGAAAAAGAAAAATGATCTAAAAAGACGTAAAAAGTAGAAAAGTGATGAAAGTTGCCACTAAAGTAAATACTTCAAAGACAAAGCCAAAGAAAGGGAAAAGAAAATGATTAATTCATAAAAAAAATAAACTTAACATATCAAATAAGTTGTTTATTTAAGTCAGTAAGAGGCACATACATAACACTAAGAATCTTTTTTTATTCTAGTTTTCCATTCTTTTTACTAATCAATAAATAGTCTTGAAAGTCATTTTTCCCTCCAACTGGAATAATCATTTGCCCTCCTTCTGCCAATTGTTCAATAAGTCCTTAAGGAACTTTATCAGCAGCTGCTCCCACATGGATAGCATCGAATTCTATCCCTTTATCTTTCGTCCAACCTAGCCTTCCGTCTCCCTGTTCTATCCTTATTTTTTATTTCAATATTTCAGGATTATCTTTTTGGATATTTTCTATAGATTTAGTTACCAACTAAGGTACATGTTATATTCCAAATACTTTACCACTTGATGGAACCAATAAAGCCATAGCAGTTGTTAGGTAACCTGTTCCACTACCAATATCTAAGGCATATTTAGCAGTTTTAAGTTTGTCATAAAGAAGTTAAAGAGCATATGCATGCATATGAGGTGCTGATATAGTTGCTCCATATCCTATTCTTTGAGGAGAATCTTGATAAGCTGAATTTGGAGCATAAAATCCTCTATCAACTTGCTCCATTACTTTTGCAACCTCAGGATTTTTAATAACGTTTTTTAGAACTAAGTTTTGGATCATGTCTTTGTTTGCTTTGTTCATTGTGGATTTGTTATAATGATTTATAAAAGGAGCTTAAACTCTATTTTAAAATAAAGATAGATGAAGTTATTTTGATGAAGAAGAATATATTCTAAAGAATCATAAATTCTCTTCATATTTTAGTTAAAATAAAAGAAACATTTAGACTATAAAGGTAATGAATAAAATATATTTATTGTTAGAATATAACTGTTTTAGATTGAATTAAATCAAAATTAACTTCTGTTTTAGGACATATTTTCTTATTATTTTTTCCATTTTATCATTTGATTATTTCTCTAAATAGCTTCGAGGTCTATATCTTTCAACTCTGGATACTAGATAATTTATTTTCCTTAACTCGATATTTATTTGGTTGGAATTTCATTGACCTGTTGATCATCAGGCAAATTTCTTGGATCAATCACCCACCTCTATCTGTTGTTTAATCTATCATTTTATTTAATTACTAACAATATCCCAATACCCACTAAGAATAGCCCCATTTGAGAAAACATACTTAATTGAAGAAGAGTAGAATATTGATCCCTTTTGCAAACATCTCTATAAAAATCATTAAACATTATAAATCCAATAATAGGCCAAACCAAAAGAAACAAAAGGAAAAAATTCCTGAAAACTTTTATAAAGATAGGCAAGTTACTTCTATTCCTTTATGGTAAACATTTCATTATACCTACGACACATGGTTGTATTAAAAACTAAGTGATGTTTACTGCCATGGCACAATAAATCCATTCATCCATTGATATATTGATTGCTGCATTTTCAGGTATAATCGAATTTGATTAACACGTACACAACCATGGCACAAATATAACTGAAAGAAATATCTATGCAAGTCCTATGACACTGAATAGAAATAAGAGAATTTTTAAACACAGGCTCATACTGATTTTATTCATCTTAATTAATATATCACATTCATTATTTGATTACTTAAAAAAGTAATGTCTAAAATATATACTATCGATATCTAATAAATAACATTTATCTCTTTTTCTATTTTCTAATGTGTTGCTTAATTCTGTCCTATGCTGATATCACTCGATTTCTTAAAATCATTCCTCATAAAAATACATATTAAATATGATGATAATGGAATCAAATCAAAAAGAATTTATATTGCTTTCCTTTGCACTTCTGCATCAGTTAAAATCACCTCCTTTTCATGACCTTCTCCTGCATAATTCTTAACAGCTTCTTTTTCATCATATGATAGATAAAAAAATCATTTAGACTATAAAGGCAATTAATGAATAAAATATTTTATTGTTAGAATGTAATTATATAAGATTGAATTAAATCAAAATTAACTTCTGTTTTAAGACATATTTTCTTATTATTTTTTCCATTTTATCATTTGATTATTTCTCTAAATAGCTTCAAGGTCTATATCTTTCAATTCTGGATACTAGATAATTTATTTTCCTTAACTCGATATTTATCTGGTTGGAATTTCATTGACCTGTTGATCATCAGGCAAATCTCTTGGATCAATGACCCATCTCTATCTGTTTAACCTATCATTTTTTTTAATTGCTTAAAATAAAAAACAAATATTCACTAAGAATAGCCCCATATGAAAAAACATACTTAATTGAAGAAGAGTAGAATATTGATCTCTTTTGCAAACATCTCTATAATAATCATTGAACATTATAAATCCAATAATAGGCCAAACCAAAAGATACAAAAAGAACATATTCCCTAAAACTGTTAACAAGATATTAAAGTTACATCTATTCCTTTATGGTAAACATCTTAATATATTTAATACACATGGTAGAATTAAAAAAAAAGTGATATTTACTCCCATTGCTACATAAATCCAATCATCCATTGACATATTGATTGCTGCACTTTCAGGTATAATAGAATTTGATTAACACATACACACAAGTGGCACAAATAGAACTGAAAATAAAAACTATCCAAGTACTACGACAGCTGCGATAAGATAAAAACACTGGTTCATACTTATTTTATCTAATTAATATATCACAGTCATTATTTGATTAACTTAAAAAGTAATATCTAAAATATATACGATTGATATCTAATAAATAACATTTATCTCTTATCTATTTTCTAATGTGTTGCTTAATTCTTTCCTATGCTGATATCATTCGATTTCTTCGAATCATTACTCATTAAAATACATATTAAGTATGATGATAATGGAATCAAATCAGGAGGAATTTCTATTACCCAATAATCTTTAAAACATATTCTAGTAAATATTCTTATTCCTTTGCACTTCTGCATCAGTTAAAATCACCTCTTTTTCATGACCTTCTCCTGCATAATTCTTAACAGCTTCTTTTTCATCGTATATTGGCTAAACTGGAACTCTTTCGATCTGACCACTACTCAGCAAATTGTTTGGATCCATATCTCTCTTTCTGTTCTCTTACTATGCCTGCTTACATGCCATGCAGCACAACAACAGAATGCTCAAAACAATCATACAAAAACATGCCATTGAAGAATAAATACCCAATTCTATGATAGTCGAGTAGTTATCCACAGTCGAACAGGCAGTTTAGTAGTAATCATTGAACATCACCAAGCCAATAATGCTCCAAACCAACATAAATATTACATAAAGGATATGTATGAGGACTATCATGCACATAGCACCCTCACTGTTGGATCTAGATTTAGACCCTCCACATGAAAGACAGAAAAGAAAAATAGCTGCCCCCATTCCTCCATAAATCCAATCCTCCATCGACATGTTGATAGCTGCTCCTTCAGGAATAATGCTATTGTAGTCGCAAGTGCCCATAATAGGCACGATGAAGATCGAGACTATCTACTGTTATAGAAATAAAAGACCAGTTAGAACCAAAAATAGAACTGCACAGCAACCTCCCTTCATATTATTACTAATTAATTAGATATTAAAGATGTAATAAATAAGATATAGAGGGTGATTAATATCACTCCAAAAAGACATCATCTACCACTTCTTATTCATGAAAGAATCTGATTAATAATCTAATACTTAAGATAAATTAATGGCTGATATACATAATTGACATATGATACAATTGATACTATCAGAACATCTCCTCTTCCTAGATATTTTTATTTATCGGCAACTCAGACAACCCTTTATGTCCTTTCTCTCCCTTCTATCCATATATTACCTCGTTTATCATAAAAATCTTTACATCGTTGCTCTACTTCACACTCAAAATCTTCTTTATGTGATCCAACTTGTCTTTACGACTGTTCTCGTGACTATGATTCGACTCCTTCTTCTTCATCACAAAACTCATGTTGCTGAGGTTGCTCTGGGAGATGCTCTGATTTAGTTTAGGACGGTGAATGAATGAATTTTTTTGTGCATGATGGGAGAAAAAGGCTTATCCATTTCTTCTAGCTAGAGGGTCATAGTTTATCACTGGAGTTGAGGTCTTTTATAGGAATCTTTTAAGCCATTGAATGGTCTCTAGATTATCTTGGTATTTAGCTTTAGCTAATTTATTTACATCAACTTTTCTGGTGCCTCCTATTTTTTATAAAGATTTTTGGAATATTTTGAGATTGTTAACAAACTCATACTAAAACTTAGCTTTCCAATTGATTTTAGGCATTGCTACAACATTTTTATGATGTGCATCAATTAATTGGCAATAGATGGACCCAGATCCGAGATCTTCTATGAAGATAAGATCCAATTTAAGTGTTTAATTGATCCACTTAAGCAACTAGTTTTTGGATACAAAATAAGCTGAATCCATGAGGCCGATCACTGTTTCGTTGGACATAATATTGATTATAACGTTTAATAAAATATCATACTAATAACAGCCTCCTCTTTAAAACATTTCAACTTATAAATATCACTAAATGAACGATCACTATCATAGAACTCTACAATTCTGACAACTCTACCCATAACTATTCCTAATCGCATCAACATTGATCTGCCCACTACTATCGCTCAACTGCGACAAAGATATATTGATTTTCATGCCTCTACAAGAATTACAATACATTTTGATGTTAGGCGAATAGATTGATTTACATTTAGGACATTTATACAACCCATTTCCTCCCATATATTTTATGATCTTCAAACGATGATCATTCAAACAATTCAAATGAAAACAGTGATCCTCATTGCAGCCCACTATCACCCGACATCGCTAGCCATCCTTTGTCTGACTGTTGCAAATCGAACAGTTCTAGCCTTGTTTCGAAGAGGAAGTGAAATCATCACCTAAATCCCATCTTTTGAATTGACTTTGTTATGTTATATATGGATTTTGTTAGCTTGATTTATTTTATACTTCTTTAGGTGGCTGGTTTAATAGTTTATAGTTAGTGTTAGTCTTTTATTGAACTTGTCTTTATTGCTGAGGTTGTCTATTGGATACAGGTTAATCTACTCTAGGAGCAACGATAAGATGAGTTTAGTTGGTACTTTAATTGACACATAATCCTCTACAAAACCATACAACAGCAATAACAGCAACAAGAACGACTATTAATCCAATGGCAGTAGCAAAATTAAAGAACTGAAAGGCATCAAAGAACTAGTGACTCTAAGAGATTGATAAATGAGTTGATCTAAGTTGCAGACTATTGAACATTAGAATGAAACAGCTGAAGACAGTTAGTTGAACAATCATATTTAAAATAACATATATAGATAAATTATTGATTTTATTGATTGGATATAACGATGTCAAACCAATACAAAAGAACACAAAACGAAGTAGATCTAATCGGTGGAACGAATAAATCAATACCAGTAGACATGATAGCCAAAGATATTTACAACCAACATGCAATCAATAAACATACTCCCATCAAAAATATACAAAATAATTAAATACACCAAGAATAATATCATCTGCCCAGCATGAAAAAACAAACACAATATGCCTAATACAACGCATCGAACCTATCCAAAAGAGATAAACAACATAGAACACTAAAATAAAAACATATAGCAGGAACTCAACAACCATACCAACAACACCTTAATGTACAGAACAATGGCTATAAAAATCAAGGCTATCAAAAGATAACTAACAATCAGATGACTAGTAATCAACATAATGGTCAACTTGTCAATCAAAATCATAGTATAAGTCAAAATCAATTAATTCAAAATAATTCAAATATTCAAAATACTCAAACAATTCAAAATAATCAAACGATACCCAATACTAATGGCCATAACATTAACTCATATCCCCATCAACATGTAAACACGTTGTTATTTAGGTCCATACCCATCATCAAACAGTACCCAATCATATCACTCCTCCACCACCCGAACGCTATGTCTAAAAAATACCCTACCAGTAAAAATATATCGACTACATCTAACAAAGAGTCTGCGTCCCAGTCTAACGCGCCTACACAGACTACTACCAAGTATAACATATCACTGATTATGTACCCATTCCCAAAGAAGATACCATCTACGTAACAGAACCTCAAGAAGTAGTCAACATGAAAGTGTAATACGTCCCAGTCGATCAGTACCTCACTCATAACATAGACGAATCATTCACTTCAAAGAGGAAGATGCCAAATACATCAATATCAACCAAAATGATATGACCCATACCTTCCAGCCAGGACAAACACCATAAACATACTATCAACCCAAACAATAGATTTACTACCAAGAAGGACAACAACAAGTCAACCCAAACAACTACCAAGTGGAATACGCACCAGAGCAAGAGTACATAGTTCAAGGCAGTCAATTTCAACCAAGAAAATCAAGAACAAATTTCGTAACGACTGACGGCTATGACGCCAACGAGAAGATCAGACAAATTGATAGAATTCTGACTGAATCAGCTGTTAGGTCAAGTAGAGTAAAGTGATATCTAAACCTATTATTAAATATATATTAAATAGTACTATAAAGTGGTATTTTTAATATTTGAATTGATTGGGGTTGGGGTTGGGGTTGGGGTTGGGGTTGGGGTTGGGGTTGGGGTTGGGGTTGGGGTTGGGGTTGGGGTTGGGGGGTTGGGAACCACCAAAACAAACACAAAAAATAAATATATAGTGCCTCAGTCATCAGGACTAGCTCCCAGCAACCCTCCCATCAATAACATACTTGTACATGAATAAATATCAAGAAATACCCAAAAAATCCATAAATCAGAGACTACCAACAGTAGATAGTCTTCAATTGTGTATGCATGAACACTTTAGTATGTCTGCCTACTGGTCTAGGTAAGACTCATATTGCTGCTGTAGTAATAGCTAACTTTGTTAAGTGGTTTCCCAATAAAAAAATCATCTTTTTGGCACCCACAAGACCACTAGTCACTCAACAGATGTCAGCTCTTTGCACGATGAGAGATATGGTGCCAAGAGATATTGTATTTTAGGCTAGCGGCAAAATACAACCTCAAAAACGATAGCAACTATATTAAAAGAACCAAGTTATATTTGGAACTCCTCAAACCATCGATAACGACATAAAAAGCAACAAATTGGATAAATCCCAAATAATTCTAATTATTTTTGGTAGATATTTTAATTAATACAGATGAATGCCATCGTTCCACAGGTGAAACCTCGTATGCAAAGATAGTGCGAGTAATGCAAGATGTAGAGCATGGATTTCGAATAATCGGTTTATCGGCTACTCCAGGTCACTAGCCATAAAGAGTCCAATAAGTAATAACAAATTTGAATTTATCAAAGATGATATATAGAGATGACCAAGATCCCTCAGTTAAAAAATATCTAAACTAAAAAAAGATATAACCTATCCAAATCAAAATCAATCAAACTATCACTTAAATCAGTTAAATAATAAACTAGTTTTCAAGACCATCTGTTGGTTTACTATTGAAGATGAAGTTAGTTAGTCCTTGGTTGGTTAAAAATGGTATAAAATCAACTAGTTTTTTTATGTTGAGATAGTAATTTAGTCAGAAGATAGGACCCTTAAATAAGAAATAAAAACAGATGGGATATAATGCATTAAAAATATTATATTTTTTAATATAATCCAGAAAAGGGGTTGGGGTTGGGGTTGGGGTTGGGGTTGGGGTTGGGGTTGGGGTTGGGGTTGGGGTTGGGGTTGGGGTTGGGGTTGGGGTTGGGGTTGGG
>CAXIUT010000203.1:0-21049 GCA_964035545.1 Bugula neritina
TGATTATCAATCATATCTCCAAGGCGAGGTACTAGTTGTACTCAAAGGCCCGGGGAGAGGGCAATTCCGCCCATTTTCTTACGGCCAGTCAAGTATTGGACGAGGTGAAGATCAACGTATACAAGTCAATTTTGGGGATGAGCACATATCAAGAAGCACGCACGCCACAATCATTTATGATGAGAAAACCCGCAGATATTTTATTGCTCAAAGCGGCAAAGCTAATTTAGTTCGCCTCAATGGCTCTGTGTTAATCGAATCCCAACCATTAAAGGCAAGAGATAAAATTAGTATCGGCCAGACGACCTTCCAGTTCGTACCTTTTTGCGGGCCGGATTTTGACTGGTCGGATAAATCGCTATGAGTGGCTCATTGCAACTATCCAGTGATGAGACTATCGGTGATCGTAAGGTTCAGCAAGACCGATTATTAATTGAAAGTATTACTGTTTCCGGTATTCCAGCAAAGTTAATTGTTGGACGAAGCCGCTACGCGGAGAACAGCACAGCGCGTCTGATCATCTAGAATGTAACCTCACCCCTCCCGCAGGAGGGACATTCCATGACGAATATGAGGTTACTCCCCATGAAACCATCTCCCCATGAAAAATTCAACCAGGATTACCACTCTCACCTTAAACACCTAAAACTGAAAGGGCTGCAACCGAAGACGATTGATGCTTATTCGCGTGCGATTCGGTGTTATTTGGCGAGTATTTTTCTTATCAGATTGACGCACTTTCTGAGCAGCAGCTAACCGATTATTTTTATCAGCGGCTTGAGACCCATTCCTGGAGTTCGGTTAACCTGGATTTATACGGGTTAAAATTCTATTACCGCCACGTTTTACGAATTCCCTGGACGCATATTGACCTGATCAAGCCACCTACAGTCAAACGCCTGCCGGATATTGTCACGGTTGAAGAAGCCAACCGGTTATTTCAAGCGACGCACCAACTCAGCTACAAGGTGTTCTATTTTGCGTTGTATAGCCTGGGCTTGAGGCTGGGCGAGGGGTTACGGCTAGAGGTTGGCGACATTGATGCTGCCCGCCAGCGTGTGCATATCCGCAACAGCAAAGGCAATAAGGATCGTCTGGTGCCTTTGCCCGACACGACACTCGTCGTTCTCCGGCGCTTTTGGTCAGTTCACCGCCATCCGCACCTCTTGTTCCCGAATCGTAAGGGCGGTGTGAAGCAGGCTTATAACGCCAGCACGCCACTGGATCGGGGTGGTGTGCAGAAAGCCCTTCGTCAAGTGGTGGCTGACTGTGGGATAAAAAAAAGATTACGCCGCACAGCCTGCGGCATAGCTATGCTACCCACCTGATTGAAGCCGGGGTGGATTTGCTGGAAGTCCAGAAAATCCTCGGTCACCGCAGTATTTTAACCACCAGCGGCTATACCCAGCTCACCTCACACACGACTGACAACGCTAGCACCCAGCTTAATTCTCTGATGCGCCGTTTCAGCATTGACTGGGGGACGGTGCGATGATCTTACTGTCCTCGCTGGTTCAACAGTTCAAACAACCTCTCCTTGAGCAGTATCAGGATCAATTGCTGCCTTCCCACTATAACGCGCTGAATGCGCTGGAAAAATGCCGTACTTCTGCCAGCCCCCTGATGAAGGCCTGCTGCGATGAGTGCCAACACCCGGCTTATCTACCGCATTCCTGTGGTCACCGCTTGTGCCCTCACTGCCAACAGCATGAAAGCCAACAATGGCTGGAACGCCAGCCAGCTACAGAAACAAGTACCTGCCGATTATTTTCTAATCACGTTTACCCTGCCTGCTGAATTACGCAGCTTGTGCTGGCACCAGCAACGCACCGTCTATCCGTTGTTATTTGAATGCGCCTGGGCGACGTTATCCGACTTCAGCCAGAATGATAAGGTCTTAAAAGGCAGGCCCGGTGCCATTGCTGTCCTGCACACTCATTCACGCCGCCTGGATTACCATCCTCATGTTCACATCGTCATGCCCGCCGCAGCGATTGATCAAACGCAGCGCTTATGGCGGGAGAAAAGCGGCCAATTCCTGTTCAGCCACAAAGCCCTGGCCAAGGTGTTTCGGGGCAAAATGCTGGCCGCAATCACGCGGGAAAATCTGTGTTTACCCGCCGGTTATCCCAAACAATGGGTGGTGGATTGCCAATGGGTCGGTCAGGGTGATAAAGCCCTGTTGTATCTGGGGCGCTATTTATACCGGGGCGTGATTCAGGAAAAAAGACATTCTCCGCTGTGAAAACGGCCAGGTCACTTTCCGCTATCGGAACAGTAAAACCCGGCAGGATGAAATCCGAACGCTACCGGGCGCTGAGTTTCTGTTCCTGCTGCTGCGGCATGTCCTCCCGAAGGGATTCAGACGGGCGCGTAACTATGGATTCCTACACCCCAATAGTAAACGCCTGCTCGCCATCCTCCAGCGTGTACTCGGCTTTGATTCGCAAGCGATACTGGCAAAGCTGAAAAAACGTCCGCCGATACGTTGCCCGTGTTGTGGCGGGCAAATGCGTATTGTGAAAACACAGATTCCGGCCAATTCATTCAGCAACGACTGTCAGGTCGCTCTGGAATAAGGCAAGGAGAAATGACGGTTATGTAGACGGTACTTGCCAGGCTAGCGAGGCAGACGGTGGCGAATGGGGTCAAGGGGCTGACTGGGCCGGAAACCGGGGAGTTGATGTCAAATTTAGACGAAGCACTGGCTGTACCACACAAACGTTGAAATAGGGCTTCTATAAACTAGACAGCATGTCCTGTCAGGGCTGAGCAGCAAAAAGCTATTTTCATAGCAAAACCACTCACTGTGCCAAGAGAACGGGCTTGTCCAACAAACGGTTCATATCGCGGCTGGGCGCGATATAACCTTATTCGTTGTGGCTGACGGTGTTGGAGGCCATCAAGCAGGCGAAGTTGCCAGTACAACGGCCTATAAATCATTTAGAGATAGTATGGTGATGTCTGCAAATGAGCCAATGCTTGAGTCCAGGCTGGAAGATGCTACACGCGCTGCTAATTCTGCAATAAGACAAGCCATTGAAGATAATCCACGACTCAAGGGTATGGGAACCACAATTGTTGCTGCAGTCATTTGTGAAAGCAGAGTTTCATGGCTCAGTGTAGGCGATTCTTTATTGCTGGTCTTACGTAAGGGGTATAGTGAGACTAAACGTCTGAATGCAGATCATTCAATGGCGGCTGTACTGGATTCACAGGTTAAACAAGGAATCGTTAGTGCTGAAGAGGCGGCAACCTCACCTAATCGCAATACACTTACATCCGCTCTTGCAGGAAGCAAGATTAATAAAGCCGATCTTCGGATTGATGGTCATATGCTTGAACCTGGTGATACTTTAGTCGTTGCCAGTGATGGTATTTTGACATTAAAAAGTATAGAAGTCGCTGATATTGTTAATAGAGCCATCTTACATGGACATCAATCTGATAAATTGGCACAAAAACTTATCAAGGCTGTTGTTGATAAGAATATCAGCGGTCAAGACAACACAGCCATTGTTTGTGCCCACTATCCTGGGTACAAACAAAAAAATCTCCCAGTTAATAGGGGTGCAAATAAACTTCAACCTACAAGAAAAAAGTTTAGCCCTCTAATCTTACCGATTATTTTTATATGCCTCCTTGCGGGAATTTATTTTTCTTATAATTTTTACAAGAACTCGATATCTGAGAGCCTTTAATGCCACAACGAATATGCACCTATATGTCAATGACAGAAGATTCTATTGGTACGAGAATGGCTGGTTCAAAGAAAGAATCCTACTGTTATAGTCCAGAAGAGTTTAAGGAAAGAGCTGAAATCATGATAGCGGCGACTAATACTGAAATAGTTACTCTTAATAATAAATACAACGATTTGAGTATGAAATATAAGAATATTGAGGGAAAATATCAAGCTATTCTTAATGGAAATAAAAAACCAACAGCAGAATCCGAAAAAAATCGATGAAAAAAGATTCAGGTTATTTTTAAAGGTTTAAAAAATCATATGGATTTTAAAATAACTAGTAATAAAGGTGAGTTTTCATGAATCAAAGCCCCGGGGCGCTTCCTATTGGAACCATCGTTGATAATTATAGAATTGATAGTATCCTTGGCCAAGGTGGTTTCGGTATTACTTACCTCGCGCATCATATAAATCTCAATAGCCGTGTCGCAATTAAAGAAAGTTTTATTAGCGCTTTATCCATTAGGAATACCAATAGAATAACAGTCCATCCAAATCCGGATGGAAAAGACGCTTTCGAGAAGGCTACAAATAGATTTCTTAATGAGGCCAAGAGGGTTTGCGAGTTAAAACACTCAAATATCATAAAAGTTAGTAATTTTTTTAGAGCCAATAATACCGCCTATATGGTGCTTGAGTATATTAACGGTATTACACTAGAGGATTGGCTTAATAAGCTTGATCGCCCACCAACCAGACAAGAAATAAAAAATATTACTGTGCCATTACTTGATGCATTGGAGTACATGCATAGCCAAAAAATGCTGCATCGTGATATTGCACCAGATAATATTATCATTCGACCTGATAATGACCCTTGCTTAATAGATTTTGGTTCTGCTCGTTATTTTACTGCCAGAAACAGTCATTTGTTAACAGCTATAGCAAAACCAGGATATTCTCCTCCTGAACAATGGGTAAGCAAGAGTGGGGCACATGGGCCATGGTCTGATATTTATGCTTTTGGCGCTACACTTTATCGCGTAATCACTGGTGAAAATCCATCTTGTGCAACTGTTCGTACAGTGAGCATTGGAGAAGAGGGGACTGATAGTCTTCTTCCTGCAAGCAGTTCGGTTCCTCATGATATTTATCAACAACCTTTTCTTGATGCGATAGATAATGCCTTGATGTTGAGGCGTGCTGATCGTCCCCGGAGTATTGATGCATGGCGGAAACAGTTATTTACAGGGCATACAGAGAAGGAGGAGTCTAAGTGTCAAACTGAAAACACACAGTCTGATGAAGCAGCTCCAGATGAAAGCACTCTAACGGATACCCTGCCGCTAGGTACCATCGTGGATCGCTACAAGATTGAAAAGGTACTGGGCCGAGGTGGTTTTGGTATCACTTATTTAGCACGTCACATTGAGCTGGGTACTAAAGTGGCATTAAAAGAAAGTTACCCAACAGCTGTGTCTGGCCGTGATACCACTACCAGCAGGATTTACCCAATTCAAACAAAAGAATTTGAGAAAATAACAAAGTGGTTCAAAGGCGAAGCTGACACCTTAAGAAGATTCAATCATCCCAATATTGTTAAAGTCACTGATTTTTTTCATGCTAATGATACAGCTTATATGGCAATGGAGTTTATTGAAGGCTGTACGTTTGAAGAGTGGCTAAATAAACTCAATCGACCACCAACACAGGAAGAATTGGATAAAATTACAGAGCCGCTATTGGATGCATTGGAACAAGTGCATAAAGAGATATTGCACCGTGATATTGCACCAGACAATATTATCATTCGACCTGATGGTACGCCTTGTCTGATTGACTTTGGTTCGGCTCGGTTTTTCACTGCGGGTCAATCTAACCTTCTCTCTGTAATCGTAAAGCAAGGTTATTCTCCTCCTGAACAAATTGTTAAATATAGTAAAGCCCATGGCCCATGGTCTGATATTTATTCTTTTGGAGCGACACTTTATCGTGCTGTAACTGGGAATGTTCCGTTGGGGGCACAGGATCGTTCTGATGAAGATGGGGATAGTCTTGTGCCTGCTGTTGAAGCGGCTCCTAAAGGTATGTATCGGCGTGAATTTTTGCAGGCTATTGATCAGTCTCTGAAGCTTGTGCGGACGAAGAGACCACAAACTGCAACAGAATGGGGGGGCGAGTTATTTAGGGTAAAAGAATTTGTGAGCCAATCTGTTCTACCTTCTGGTTTTCAGTTTTCGGCAGAGCAGCTATTCTGGGGGGCAGCTGGAATTTTTTCAGGGGTGTTGATTCATTTGACATCTACAAGCGCCTTGGCTTCTCTGGGAGTATCTTTATTATCAGTAATCTTTTTTATTAAATATTTTGCAAAGGAGAGTTGGTGGACAGCTTTAGCCTTGATTTTCAAATTAATATTAATAACGTTGCCCTATAGTATTTTTTTTCTACCAATAACTGGCTCTGTTGAATTGGAAATATACAGCATTGATGACTGGGCGTTTTTTGCATCCTTATATCCACTGTTATATTTTCCACTAATATTTTCGATGATAATTACCTTTTATAGAAAAAAGAAGGTGTTTAGCTTGAGCTTGTTAAAATTTTATGCAATATCTTTTTCTGTTGCTGCATTATGGTATCTTATCTTAGGCCCTCTCCCTTCTTTTTTTGATGAAGTGGAAATAAATTTAAATGCTTTTTACCCTGCATCAGTCTTTTCTATCTTATGGGTATTTACAGTTATTTTCCTAAAAAAAAGAGGTTAAAGCTATATGGCCAAAGAAAGTATTCAATTTATTCTTTTCGATAAAAATTCTGATGCGCAAAAAGTTATGACTCGGAGATTACCTCTAAAAATTGGTCGCCACCCTAAAGGAGAAAGTATAAGTACCGATGTAGAAGTTTTCAGAGATTAGTGGTGGTATAATGATCGGCACTATTTTACCGACATTCTGACCCCAACTAATGAAATTTGTCTCTCGTCTCAGTGCAGAAGTTAAGCTGACTTTGAGTGAAGCACAGCAGCATCACCCATCCTCCCGCACGCGTCAACGTGCTCATGCCATACAGCTCAGTAACAAAAGTTATACACTGTCACAATTAGCGGATGTGTTTAGTGTACGTAGCCATACCATCAGCCAGTGGATTGATGCCTGGGAAGCCTCGGGAGTGGTTGGCTTGTTTGACCTGCCGAGGAGTGGGCGACCGGCGACTTTAACCGCTGATGAAGTCGAGCGTTTTCGGCATTATCTTGATAAGAATCCGCATCAGCCCAAGAGCGCTATCGCTCTGTTGGAAGCAGAGACGAATAAGACTGCCAGTGATGACACCTACAAACGCTGTTTGAAAAAAATTTTACCGTTGGAAACGACTACGGACTTCCAGCAAGGAGCAACGTGACGAAGAGACCTTCCGTAAAGACCAACAGGTGATGATCTATCTACAAGAGAAGGAAGACGCGGGTGAGATTTGCTTGCGCTACTTTGATGAAGCTGGCTTTAGCCTCACCCCCAGCGTCCCTTATGGATGGCAAAAGGTGGGAGAAACTTGTCGTATCCCGTCTCAAAAGAGCAAACGTCAGAATGTACTCGGATTTATGGGCCGTCAGGGTGAGTGGTTTTATCAGGTTAAAGAAGGCTCAGTGACCACAGAGACTGTGATTGAAGCTTTCGATGCATTCTCGCAGAAATACTACGAAGAGGAGTTTTTGAAAACGGGCAAGCTGTGTTTTGTGGCCATTGATAATGCATCCATGCATACCAGTGCTGCCTTCAGGGCACGAATGGAAGACTGGCTCTTGCGTGGTGTCATACCACGTTACCTTCCGACCTATTCACCGGAATTGAATTTAATCGAAATTTTGTGGCGGAAGATAAAGTACGAATGGCTACCTTTGCAGGCATTCAGAGACACTATCCACTTCAAATATTGGTTGAACAAAATTCTTGAATCGATAGGTGATGAATATCAAATTAATTTTGCTCAAACGGCAAAGTGAGCATTATACGGCCACGAAATTGCGAAAACTTTTGCGGAGGTACTTATCGCTTCAGCTTACCGCAAAAGCCCCGCTAAGTTCGGGTCAAGTTAATGAGGCGTTAGGCATTAAGGCAAAAAAAGACTTGATGGTATAATGATCCCACACTAAATCATGCATAATTACCAAGAAATCTGCATAAGGGAAAATCATGAGAACCACCTTAGACCTACCAGAAGACTTAATCATTAAAGCAGTCGAAGGCCTTGTCAGAAAATCTAAAATCGAAGGCACAAAAGACTTCAAAGGGAAAACTGACCTTGATATCGACTTGAATTCTCTTAGAAAACGCACATGAAAGTGCTGGTCGATTCATCCATATGGATTTCTTACTTCAGGTCAGGCCACAGAGAAGGCGCTCTTGGTTTTCTTATTGCGCTCAGGCAAAAAGTTGCGCCCCTGGAGTCTGAACACCATCACCCTAAACGTTAAGGCTGCTCACAGCTCAACATCCTTCAACGATTTCGCAATCAACGGAAACTCAGCAACAATCTTCTTATCCATCGTAAACAGCTTAACCCCAAGACTCATAGCCAAAGCAACATACTCACAATCATAAGCAGAACAATTACTCTGATTCACAAGCGATAGAATACTCAAAGACTTAACATCATATTCATTACCAGCCATCAGCGTTTCAGCCTCATCCTGAATTTGCAACGCCTTCTCATAAGTAATAAGCCCTTTCCGCAGATACAAAGCCAAAACATTCCTGAATTCACTACGCCAAAGATAAGGCGCAACCCACACAGATTCTTCTTCAAGTAGCTTCTCAGCTTGTGGGGTGTACCTGGTCGGCAGGTATAAATAAACCAGTACATTCGTATCGACAACAATCATGCTCTGCCTTCATTGATAGCATCTTGAATATCATCAATATCAATCAAACTGGCATCAATGTCATTACGTAGCTCTCTGGCGCGTTGTAAGTGTTCTGATGGCGTCACTCGCTTAGGCAGGAGCATCTGCTCAAGGCAATGAATCAGCTCACTGTTTATACTTCTACGGTGGGCAGAAGCCGCCTCCTTAAGCCTGCTGTAAAGTGGATCAGGTATGTTTTTAACGGTAATCGCTGCCATAGATAACCTCTGGAATATTAAACAGGTTTCATTATGGTTGCAAAATGCAATACAATCAAGTCAATAAGGAGGCGGCTCATGACACTTCAATCTTTTGGTCGCGCAACACCCACTCAAATGGATATGCTTGCACTTGTCGGGTATGAATTTACGCAGAGGGATATGGAGCCTGCCACAACGCCGGAGGCGCGTAGGCGTACAATGAGGTTAGGCCGTGATAATCTCCGGAAAGCGACGGAAGTAGACTTTGGGTATGATGTTGCTGCCTGGCGGGAACTTCTGATCGAATTTAGTGATGAGTTTGGGTATACGCATCCATATGCGTTTAACGGCGTTGATAGTGCGGTTCAGGCCGCAATGGATGACTCCGGGGTGATTGCGGCACTTGAATGGCTTGCGACAGACTTAGCTTCCTGAGAAACGGAGTTGTCTGTTTAGCATATGGGATAGGTGATTTGTTTTGGTTGAGAATTACTCGATAGCAGATGCAGCAGAAGTAGGTTCTCTCGGTGTGCCTCACCTAAAAAGACTCTGGTCGGCGGCGATGGCAAGACGGCATGGAAGGGCCATTGACCGGCCCAATGAACAACACCGGGATCAGACCGTTCTCAATGCGCTGGGTCTGGGCTTACATCAGACGATGCAGTTTTTATTCATGTCAGCGCCATCCTTCCCTGAATTCGAAGACTGGATTGTTGCCACCGCCGGGCAGCCTGATCCACTCAATGTGGAGCGTTTGCAGACAACAGTGAATGGCCAGTCGTATTCACCCCGCGTCGTCGATCGGTTGAGTGAAATCGATAATATGCCTGCCGTTTTATCCGATCAGGATATTGAATTTTGGGATGAATATGGTTTTGTGGTGCTTAAGGATGCAGTTGCGGCGAATGACCGGTTTAATGCGGAGGCGGCGATATGGCGTTATCTTGGTGCGGAGCCGGATGCGCCGGAATCGTGGTATCGATGTCAGGGTGCTGATGGCATTATGGTGGAGCTGATCCAGAACGCTGAATTGGAGGCGAATCGCCGCTCCAAATGGATTCACAAAGCGTTCGCTCAGCTTTGGGGAGCAGCCGATCTTTGGGTCAGCGCGGATCGTTGTGGTTTCCACCCACCACAACGCGAGG
The DNA here is from genome assembly GCA_964035545.1 of Bugula neritina. Classification (NCBI taxonomy): domain Eukaryota; kingdom Metazoa; phylum Bryozoa; class Gymnolaemata; order Cheilostomatida; family Bugulidae; genus Bugula; species Bugula neritina. Next base: position 9,931 of record CAXIUT010000203.1, read on the forward strand.
ATTATCCATTTCCCGGGCCGGATCTACACTGGGATATAAATTTTTCACAGCCACTCACTTTTGGCACTCAGGGCATTTTGTATCTCACAGATACCCCGCCGGAACAGGGAGCATTGACGCTTGTCCCCGGTTTCCACAAAAAATTACCGGAGTGGCTCTCCCAATTACCCGCCGATACTGATCCACAACAACAAAATCTGCATGAACTTGGGGCTGAGCCGATTGGTGCTAACGCTGGCGACATGGTGATTTGGCATCGGTTTCTCCCGCATGGGAGTCGGCCTAACCTTGGTGAAAACCCGCGCATTGTCCAGTATATTAACCTGTCACCCAGCGGGTTTTGAACAGCTACGTGGATATTCGGATTCAAAAGCAGTTCTCGACAGTCATAAGTTAGTTCGCACGCCGAAGCGCACCATCTTCATTATACCAGTGATTACGACCCGCTTATGTGCTTGATTGAAGGTATTTTAGCCGGATACATACTCGTCAGGCTCTTCATCCCCCTGCAGCGCCTTCCGAATTTTCCCCCACATCGTATTTTGGCTAGTCTGCAATAAATGGCGTGCCAATAATGGCGCTAAAATTTGCCGAACAGTGTTTTCTGACGGCAATTCTCTGGAACGCGTGCGTAAATACAGGATTTGCTGTTTCCACAGCCCCTGATGATAGCGTAGCGAAAACAGTTGCAATAATCCGGTAGCCACACTGGCACAGAATACAAACGTTTCCATAGCACGCCAACAGGCGACGACTTTCTCAACATGTTGAGGTTGAGGGTGTTTAATCTTCTTGTTCGATTTTGGTTGGCGGGAATGGCGTGGCAGATAACGCGTCCAGAAATGAAAACGAAAAGCGCCCAGTTTGTTTTTCAATACATCAAATAGTATTTCAATTCTGACCCGGCGACAGTAGAGCATCAGCACCTGTTCGGGTGGGGCGGTTAAGTCAGAACACATCAGTACGATAGGGCCTCGCGAGGTGATGGCCCAGACAAACTGGAGGTAATCACCCAGCGGTCGCCACAATAAACAGGCGGCCATCAGCTGAACGGTTTCCTGCTGACCATAAACCGTCATGTCTACCTCATGAAACAGGTCGGGATGATCAAAAGCCTCCCAAACGGTCATTTTATCACCGTACTTTCGTGTTCGACCCCGCTGCCCGGGCCGTCGGGGTGGCGGTGGAAAAAAGGCCACATAGTTCTTTTTTGCCCGTGCGACGACATGGAGATAGGGCTGTTTCAATGCCACGGAGTATACGGAACGGGCCAGCTTAAAGACGGTGCTCACCGCGAAGAACGCATCGACCACCAGCCAGGCCGGTTTGTCATGAGCGACGGCAACATTCAGGGCCATTCTCACTGGCCTTTCAGCCATTGAGTCATCCGGATCGTTAATCCCTATATGCTGAAAGCCCTGATGGATTTGCAGGGTAAGCGGGAGACAAAAACAAGCGGGCAATGACCCGACCAGTACACCGATGGCACCCCAACATTGACCACGAAAATAGCTCGGTTTACTTTGAGTCTCAGAGGTTTCCCGGCGAGAGACTACACCGGGCATTCGACCACCGTCCTTCACCACATCGGTATGATCAGCCAGCATTACCGGACGACCCAGTACCTCTACCAGAGTAACCCGGCTGAAAACATAGCGGTGCCAACAATGCCGTAGCGAATCCAGGTCATAAGACCCGGCACGAAAAAAAATGGAGCAACCGATGGTAGCCCTGTTCATTTGATAACCAGTAACGACACATCGACGTTACGCCTATCATCTCTGTCGCGGCCAGAAAGCTAAGAATGATGGCGCAGAACAATAACCAGCTACGTTCGCGAGAAAATTCGCTTCTAAAATTGGTGAGGGCGTGGTATAGATCGGGAAGCATGGAATTCCTTAGGTTCGTGTGTTTAGTCGCCACTGACTGTAAGGGATTCCATGCTTCTCTGCTGGAAATTATGGTTAAACGACACGACAGAACTTATGACTGTCGAGAGCAGTTGGATGCTGATTATTCCAAAGGAAGAGGCGAATTAGATGCGATCAAGTAAAGTCATCCATATGGTGTCCTGCCATGCTGAAGGCGAAGTCGGCAATGTCATTGTTGGCGGAGTGGCTCCACCGCCGGGCGAGACCTTATGGGAGCAGTCCCGCTGGATCGCACAAGATAATACGCTGCGTCAGTTTGTGCTGAATGAGCCGCGTGGCGGGGTGTTTAAGCACATTAATTTGCTGGTGCCACCGAAAAACAAGGAAGCTGCATTTGGCTGGATTATTATGGAGCCGGAACACACGCCGCCCATGTCCGGTTCTAATTCCATGTGTGTATCAACGGTGTTGCTGGATACCGGGTTGATTGCAATGCAGGAGCCAGTGACCGAATTTGCGCTGGAGGCACCGGGTGGTGTTGTGCAGGTCAGGGCGCATTGTGCAGATGGCAAAGCACAAAGTATTGAAGTGCAGAACGTACCTTCATTTGCACACCGGCTTGATGCCCCGCTGGAAGTTGAAGGTATTGGTACGCTGATGGTGGATACGGCTTATGGTGGCGATAGTTTTGTGATCGTGGATGCGCGGGCGCTGGGGTTTGAAATTGTGCCGGATGAAGCGCGGGAGCTGACCGAAGTTGGGGTGAAAATCACGGCGGCGGCGAATGAGCAGCTGGGTTTTACGCATCCGGCGAATCCGGACTGGGATTTTATTTCTTTCTGTCAGTTTGCAATGCCGGTGACGCAGGAGTCCGGTGTGTTGACCGGTCGCAATACGGTGGTCATTGATCCCGGTAAGCTGGATCGCTCGCCCTGCGGTACGGGTTGTTCGGCACGGATGGCGGTGTTGCATGCTAAGGGCGAAATGCAGGTGGGTGACCAGTTTATTGGGCGCTCGATTATTGATTCGCGCTTTGATTGCTCGATTGCGGCGACTACCAATATTGGCGCAGTGCAGGGCATTGTGCCGACGATTCGTGGTCGGGCGTGGATTACGGGGACGCATCAGCTGATGTGTGATCCGGACGACCCGTGGCCCTTGGGGTACCGGTTGACAGATACCTGGCCTGCGATGCTCTGAAAGTATGTTCCCGTTCCCTGAGCGGAGTCGAAGGGCTATCCCAGTTTCCGCAACATCTCCATCCCCAGCTCACGCTCCGTCATCGCTATATAAGCCGCATAGCCCCGCAGGCGCTGTAAACTCTCGCCTTCGGGTAATGGCTTGCCCTGATTCAGGTTATGAATCGCTGCCCGCATCTGACGTTTTAGCTTACGGCTCACCCGTGGCCCGTGCTGCTCATTGACGATTAGGCCGGTAACGTTTTGGGTGCTGCCCTGGCGAATGATGCGGGTCTTTTTGGTGTTCACCTGAAAACCCTCATCGCGCACAATAGTCTGCACACTGCCGAGTAGCTGACTAATTGCCGGTTCGCCTTTGCTTTTGACTGGTAAGCTGAAGGTTAAGTCATCCGCATAACGTGTATAACGCCAGCCCAGTTTATTTGCCAACCCACTCAGTCGCCGATCCAGTTTCAGGCACAGCGCATTGGTCAGTGCCGGACTGGTCGGTGCGCCCTGTGGCAGACAACGATCACCCAGCGCAATAAAATAAGTTTGCCCATTATTTTCTACCACCTCACGCGGCGATTCAGTGCAAAGCAGTGCCAGTAATGTGGCAATTTGCTCGCCATAACCCGCTTTGCGAAATACACCGCGCACCCGTTTCCAGCTCACCGTCGGGAAGAAGTCAGCAATATCCATCTTCACTAAAACACGGCTAGCGCTATGTTGCGCAGCATTCGTGGCAGTAGAGCGCCCGGCGAGAAAGCCGTGAGCGGCACCATGTACTAACAGACGCTCCAGGATATTATCCAGAATCCAGCGTTGCGCCTGTTTCAGCTGTGGGCGTGGTGCCCAGATAGCACGACTGCCGCCGGAACGTTTGGGAATCTCAAAGCGGGCATAATGCGTTTTGGTGGCAGCCTCACGCTGATAACACAGGTGACGCAGTTCGGCGACGGATAGCGCCAGCGCCTTGGCCAATTGAGAAGCTTTGCTCATCACCGGTAGATGATTTTCCAACAGGCGTTTCTCCGCATCCTGTAAGTCCCACTGGTCGCCCGCCATTTCATCGTGCCAGTAAATACCTTCGCCAAGGTGAACGATGTGCGTCGCTTTATACGCCTGCCATGCTTCCTGTTTGATCTTACGCTTTTCCGCCGCCTCTTTTTTCAGCTCGGCCTTATAACGTTTGAGTGCGGAAGCTGACATTTTGTCTGTTGCTTTACGCTCGACCATAAAGCCACGTTCTTTGAGCTGTTGGTTAACGTACCGATTAATGCCACCGGCCTGTTCAATAGCTTCCCAGCGTTTCTGCCATGTCATTGTCATGATTGTAATATTGTCCTTTAGCTGTCTGAGAACCAATTAAGCGGTGGTGTCCATAAAGCCGCTGTTTTCCAGCTGCTGAATTTTGGCGAGGTAAGCGCTACGCGCCTCAGCGATGGAGTTGAATGCGAACTGCTGTTGGCGCGGTCGCTGTGCCTTTTCCCATTCCATTACCAAACGCTGCTGATTGAGCGTGAGGCGATACTGTTCTTCACGTGTCTGGCGGCGGCGCGAATAGGTGCGGGTTTCCTGGGTGATTTGGCTGGCTGTGCGCCCGGCCTGTTGCTCGGTATAGGCTAAACGTAGCGCAATGAGATGGCTGCACGGGCCATGACTCAGGCCATGTTTCATAATCTGGTGGCAACTACATTCCGCTTTGGCGACATGGCCTTCTTCATTCAGGCGCAGGCGAGCCAGATAAGTGCGGCGGTCTTCTTTGACTTTGATCTCAGCGCTGATTTCCACGCCTTCGCCGTGAATCATGCGGGTTTCCAGTTTCCCCAATGCCTGTTGTCGTTCGATTAAATCGAAGGCCAGTTTCTCGGCGGGCTGGCGAAACTGAAACAGCGCCATGTCCAGCGGTTCCTGCGTTAACGGTCGATAGCGGTATTGCTCCGTCGCTAAGTCAAACATCAGCAATCCCTGCTGACAGGCTTGTTGCAGCGCAGCACTACAGTCTTTGCGGCTGAGCTTAGTGGCTTTGCTGATTTGTGCCAGCGTGGCCCGCTGTTCCTGTTGCACATACTTGACGACACTTTCCAGTGTATCGGCACTATCAGCGCGCCGTGGCAGCATAAGATCAAAATTCAGTGCCTGTGACCAGTTGCTGGCCGTAAAGCCGGTAATCGCCAACGTTAAGCAAATACCCTTACCGCGTAGTATCCAGAAACTCGGCATACCGTTACCCAATAACGCCACTTCAATGCTGTCGGTATAAGGTAGAAAGCGCTTGAGTAAAGCCAGCCGCCGCCGACCCCAAAGTCGAATAATCTGCGCCTGTTTACCGACATAAGCTGCTGCTGAGCTGGTGATCACGGTGTCGTCCGGCTCCAGCACCAGTAAGGGCTGTTCTCCCGGTACTAATTCAATACGCAGACCACGACGCTTGCCTTTAACATCCGCGTGCATGCGCAGATGATGTAGCGCGTTGTACAGGTCAATCGGTTTGAGCTGGAACTGTGTGCTGGGAAGCTGCGCTGAGGACTGTACCTGTAAGAAGCCACGTAACCAGCTGGTGGGAACATTGATCTGCTTTTCCAGTACATCAGCGTCTGGTAGGTCGGGCGCGGTTTCGGTTTGCAAGCTAACCGCTTCCTGTCCGACCGAAAAGCGTGTGGCCCGCTGGCTGCGAATTTGCTCAATGCCCTGCGCGAGTGCATCGCTGAAATCTATATTGGTAGTGCCACACTGTACCTCGCCTTCAATGTCAAAAAAGCTATGATCAAAGCTCAGCATGGCGTAGCTACCTTCGTCTTTGCTGAATACTTCGAAGCTGATTTGATCCTGCTGCACGTTAATCACCGGATCGAGAATTAGCCATGCCTGTGGGTCATTCTTTAATAACCAGTCAAAGTAGGCACACTGCGCTTTCATTAAGCCCTGGTTCTCGCTATTACGCCGCATGCGCATAAACGCGGTGTAGGCGGTACGATCCTTCGGCACATAGCGGTAGTCGCTGCTGACGACGGCGAATAAGGTTGCCATTGCTTCGCGAAAGGCTATCGGTTGCTGCACGCTGGCGTTAAAGCGAACGGCTTCGCGGTTGAGGTGGCTGAATAATTGCAGATGATCCTGTTGGAATTCACTGGGCTGCTGATAACGCAGGGTTAGTGCAACGGCATTTTGGGCTGTTGTTACGCCCATTGTTTCGGTCGCCGTGTTGGTATCCTGCTGTTGCGCGGGCTGGTTCTTCTGGCTCATGCGGCAGCTCCCTGTGAGTCGTTAGTGGTGCTGGCTTTGGCGCTTGTTTTGGTTTGCGCACGTTGGCTGCGGCGTAAGGCGCGGAATGCAGCGCGGGCGATGTCTTCATCCATGTCTGCTTGCTGGTGAATTTCCTGTAGACAGGCTTCAGCATCCGCGTTGCGTATCCGGCCCAGTCCTTCAATTGCCCCAATGCGGCGTGTTTCATCTGCTGTTGCATCGTGCGCAATGGCTTTGAGCGCTTCGGTATTTTGCTGACGTACCAGTATGGGTAGGGCGCGGGCCTGGCGTTCATCGTTGGCCGCAGCGGACAGCGCTGGCGTAAAGTTCTTTTCTGCCAGAATCTGTGGCTGGTGTAAGAAGCTTTCCCAATCAAAGTCGTCTTTGCTGGTGCCGTGCTGGCGGATGGCCTGTTGAGCTAGTTGGCGTAACTGGTGTGCCGGGCTGTCCAGTAATTGGCGCACCGCTGTTAGCAGATCGGTATCTGTGCATTTTTCCAGCCGTAATAGTGCCTGTAATATCGGCTCATGGAACAGCTGTAAAGCAGGTTCAGCACTCAGTAGTGTGTCAGCGAGCAATGGCGTTTTCACCTGTTGCACAACAGCGGCCCGCAATAAATTGCTCACTGTGGTTTGGCGCATAGTGCGCTGTTCCAGTAGTGCCTGATGGTGTGGGTTATAGCCGCTGCGATTTGCTGAACGCTGTGTTTCAGTCCAGCATGTATGCCACTGTGCCAGTTGAGTTTTCAGCGCCTGTTGTAGTGCGGTTTGAATGCTTTTTACCGGCTTAGGCTGGAGCGCGGCGAGGTGTGCGATTATGCCCACCGTTTCAGTGCGTTCGGCGGCCAGGCCCTGTGCAATATCGCCGGGCTTGTGGTCGTCTTTGAGTAGCAGCGTGCGCTGTAACTGGGCGCGAATACCGGCGTCATCCAGTTGCATATTGCCGGTCAGTAATTCCAGTAGCTGTGCAGTAGTGGCGTATTTGAGGATACGTTCCAGCATTTTTCTGTCGCCAAAGTGCTGATGCGAGTCGGCAAAGTGGCCCTGCATAAAGGCGAGGTCGATTTCGCTGACCTGATCGCTGGCGGGCTGCCACAGGTAAATGGCACTGTCGATAGCTTCTTCGACTTCGTCCCAATCGTCGCTTTCACGCAGCATCTTCAACAGTAAGGCGCGACTTTGGGCATGATCCCAATAACGCAGCTGTTTAAGCGCAAATGCGCGTGAATGGCTGTAGCGCTCGTTATCAGTAATGAAATCACATAGCACTTGCCAGCTCGCCAGCGTATTAAACCAGCGCAGTCCGCTAATCGCCCGTTCATTCATATCGCTCCAGCTATCGGCGTTTTTCAATGCCTGTTGCAGCAATTTGAGAATCTTCTCGGCATGTTCACTATCACCCAAATGACCGATGGCCTCAATCGCGGCTTCATTGAGCGCGTGCTCGCTATCCGTCGCCAAATCCAATAGCTTATCCAGCACGTTAATATCGCCGGATTCGCCCAGCGCAATCACTGCTCGCTGGCGTTCATCTATATCGTCCAGAAATTCCATCGCGGCCAACAACACATTATTGCCCTGCGGATGTCCGCTACGGCCCAAACCTTCGGCGGCGCGGAACTGTATCTCTGCGTCTTTATGGCCGAGTTGATTGAGTAAGGCTTCCACTGAACCGTTGCGGCGACGGGCGCGGGTACTAATGGTTTGCAATATCTCTGCCAGAAAGTCATCGTTAGCAACATTGCTTGCATCAGCTAATGCCTCATCTACCGCTGGATTAGCGGCCATCCAGACCATGCCTTCCAGCATATCGGCGGCGTACTTGTGCTGATCGCAGTTGATTAGTGTATTGAAATGGCGGATCGCAATCCCGTCATAGCGTGGCTGTTGTTTGTCCAGCCAGCTGCGGTCTGCGGGTTCTTCCTCGTCATCGTCCATACTGTACGGGATATCTTGGTCATAACCGCTAATACAGGTGAGCGCCTGATTTAAAGCATTGCGCAGTTGGCGACTCATGTCCTTACGGGCCAAACGCTCCAGCAAAGTGTCAGCTACGGCAGTGTCACGCGTCTGTCCAATACGGTGATAAACCGGCTCCGCTGTAGTCTTTAGTGTTTCCCGGTTTTCAGTGCAGGCCGCGAGGAACGTTGCTAACCCGCTTCCCTGCCAGGCACCACCGATATTCAGCAGTGTTTGTTGCTCACGTTCACTTTCACTGCTGTGCCACAGTGTTTCCAGTGCCGCGAGTGCTTTGTCATGCTGATGTTGCATCAGGATGCGTAGAGCCTTTTCCGCTACCTTGCGTGCCGGATTGTTACAAGCTGTTACCAATAGCTCCGCCACACCTTTGCGTGCATACTGTTCGCCCAGCTCAGCTACACAGCGTCGCCCGACAGAGGCGGTATAAGATTGCAGCGCCAGCGGTGCGATTTTGAGCAGGTTTTCGACCCGTTTGGCTGTATCCATTGTATCAGCTGTATCAGTTGCTTTATCACCACCTGCTGTTTTATCACCGCCCGCATTTAGCAGTAACTCATAGGCTTCCGTCGCCAACACCGGAGAGCCTGTGACCAACATATCTTCCAGCAGTTTACGTGATTGTTTCAGTGGCGTGTGTTTAACCAGAAGCTGCAAGCCAGCGGTCGCAATATCATCATGGCGTGAGGTAGTAGCGGCATTACCCAGTGCGTCCGGTTCGACTTCCAGTGTGAGCAGGTCATCAAAAGCTTTCTGGCGAATCGGCTGCTGATCATGGTTAAGCAGTGTCATTAAGCAGCTCACCACACCCGCCCGCAGATTCTTGTCACCCTGCTGAGCTAAGCGCTGTAGTCCCTGCATCGCCTGTGTGCGCAGGTTCATGGTGGCGGCATAACCACCCTGTTCGTGCTCAGTGCGCAGCAGGCCAAGGTAAGCACCAAACGCCGTCTGCCAGCGTTGCGGCTGGGTTTTGTTGCTGGCGGTTTGTGGTTTGGACTGTTTTTCTGCGGCCTGGATCAGCGTGTGGTAACGCTGTGCGAAAGCCTGATAGCTGGCCTGCCACAGTTCTTTACCGCCGCGCCCGTCGAGTGCAATGATCGAGATAAAATCAATCAAACGCGCCCGCAGGCGGTTGTCGCCATGTACCAGAATTGCCGCAATCTGGCGCAGTGTTTCTGCGGCCAGCGTCCATTCCTGTTTATCTGCCCGCACTAAGCGACGACTAAACCAGCGTTGCAGATAGGCCCAGCGCGCAGCATCGTCATGATACAGGCTTAACACATCGGCACAGCGGCGTTGCAGGGAAGGGATGTCCAGCGCTAAAGCACGCAGACTGAGTTCAGGCTGTTTGCCGTGTAATAGAAATTCATGGCTGAATAAAGCCAGCACACTGGTGTTAGTAACAGCGGCATTGCGTAGCGATGAATGTAATGCCTGCACGCTGAGCGTGGTGTCGCTTAGTGTGACGGCCAGCCGGGCTTGTGGTGTCAGTTTGTCACGCAGCTTCCTATCGCGCAGTGCCTGTTGTCCGCGTGAGTCATTGAGTAGCGCTAAGGCATAAGCTGCCTGCGCCCGCATCACTATGTATTCATGGCCCAGTAATCCGGCCAGTGTTTCGGTGTGTTCGGAATGGCTAACCCAGGGTAGGGCTAAGGCGGCTTCGTCTGCCAGTTTGCTGTCACTGTGCTGTAATAGCGGCGCAATATGCTCAAAAGCACGACTATCTTCCAGCAGCCCCAGACCGCGCAGACCGTAAACGACATGCGTATGCCATTCCTCATGGTCTTTCTTGGACTGCGGCTTCTCCCGCAGAATCAGCTCAAGCAACGGCTCATAAGCCTGAGTCAGCCCAAGCTGAGCGCAGGCAATCGCGGCCTGGGTGCGCACATCGGTATAGTCACTATTGAGTGCCTGTTCCAGCGCCTCGGTGCGCTTGGTGAGCATAATCGCCTGTAGCGCATTGAGGCGTAGCTCCGGCACGTTGTCCTGTAGCAAGGTTTCCAGCAGGACATGGTCTTTTGCCGTTGGCTTTTTCGCGACCTGTTTAAGTACAGTCTGGCGCATATCTTCGAATGGCGAAGCCACGGCCTGTAGTAATATTTGCTGACGATCGAAGCGCTTCTTCTCCTTTAGCGCCTGTCGCAAGGCTTCCAGCCGGATGGCAGTAAAGTTATCGGCAAATAGCTCCGGCAATAAGGTCTGCGCCCAGTCCTCTTTCAGCGCAGCGAGTGTTTCATTCAGTACTTCACGATGAATATTTTCATACTGACTGTTGAGTAACAGACGCAAAGTGGCGGGCAGGTCGCCGCCTAACTGGCGATTGCGGCTGACTTTAAACGCTTCCTGACGCACATCCTCAAATGGATCATTGAGTGCCTGTGTCAGTAATTCAACGCCTTCCTGCGCAATGTTTTTACCTTTACCCAAATGATCAAGCAGGGTTTTTAATGCGCGCTTATGGATATTCTCGTGCTGAGCTGCAAAGCCATAGCGTACCAATGTCCACGGCTCGTCTGCTAATAAGGCTTCCAGCGCACTGAAAGCTGCATCACGCACGGCATCACTGCCGTCACTGAGCAGGAAATCGAGTTGCTGCATCGCATCCGCCTGTTGTAACAGCGCGAAGGCCCGGCACACACCAACCCGAATGGTGTCGTCTTTTTCCTGACTCAGGAGTAGTAATAAACCGAAGGCGCGCTGGTCCTGTAATACCGCCCAACGCAAACGCTGATGCAAAACAAATGTCGGCGTGTTTACTGGTCATGCCCTGTAATAAGGGGGGCGTAATCGGCGTGCTGTAATTTTTTCAGGCTTTCCGATGAAGGTGTCGTGGTTGTGGTTGTAC
>CAXIUT010000204.1:0-25142 GCA_964035545.1 Bugula neritina
CCCAAACCCCAACCCCAACCCCAACCCCAACCCCAACCCCAACCCCAAACCCCAACCCCAACCCCAACCCCTATATCAAATATTGTATTATATGAATTTGTTAAAGAACTTGTTTTAGTATTTTCTTTTTTTAATTATATCGATTAGAATTAATCTTTTGAAAAAGATCATCTGATTGGTTATTCTGATCTTAATAGAACATAAAAATAGAACATATTATTATCAAAACTAAAAGAGTTAATAGTCCAAATATAACTTTTTGCTTTGTTTTTCTTTGTATTTTACTAGTTTTTTTTTTGGTTCTATGATGTTAATATTGATGATTTCATTTGTTAAAAAATTATGGAAAATGATATATAGGTAATCATCAAGTGTAAGATAGCAATCATGAGAAGGTTTTATTCATGATATTGAGTCTTTATACTTATATGAAATATGTTCTATCACTTAGTCTTCATGCATTTGATCTTTCATTCAACCATTTTTCTTATTTTTCAACTATTTGATAAGCCATAGTATAGTCACCTTCTTTATTGCCTTTTTACTACTTTTTTTGTTGTTTAAACTTAGAAATATTTAACATCTTTTCTCTATACTTTTTTAATTACAAATAAATAAAAAATACCAAGCAGCAAAAATCATCAATAAGAAGGTAAGAGGCATCATGCTACTAAAGATAGGTTTAGCCTATACAGATTGGCACAGATAGCTCAAAATTCGAAGACAGGCATTCGGCAGTAGATACTCCATATCGATAGTCAGTAGCATAGCAGTTGCCATCGCAGACTCTATTTTTGATAGAGCGATAGGACAGTGGGTTACTTCTAGGAAGAGCAAGGTGTTCTGTCATCTAAGCATCTGGTTTGAATGGAATATTTGTTTTGAATATCTATAAATTTAGCAGCAATTGCTTGGGCATTATTATACGATTCCATACCAGTTAGTGGAATGACATTTTTAAGGGGTAATAGTAATATTGTGAAGGAATTTCATTTTCTTCAGTGAAAAGTAAAATATTATTATTATTATTATTTGTCTGTTTTTTTAAGTTTTAGATAAAGTTAGGTTGATTCTTGATAGATTCTTTTATATTGAGTAAACTTATTTTACACCTATTGAAGCTAGTATTGATTAAATTCCATGGAATTAAGTTTTTTTACTATGAAAATATCGAACAATTCAATTTTTTACTCTAGCCTTTATTTTTATTATGAATCGATTAGATCAAAAGTTTTTTTTTCATCTTTTTGAATGTATTTCATTGATAGTTATGATTTTAATATTCTTCCTTAGAAATTGGGAAGTATAAGCAATAAATTTGTTGAAGCATTTAAAAAATGTAGAGGGCGGGATTTGAAACCCGCGCCCTTTCGGACTAGAGCCTTAATCTAGCGCCTTAGACCACTCGGCCACCTCTACTTTCATACAATACTCTCTCTCGAAATATCTTTATCCAAAAGCATCTCCATTATTATTTATCAATATTGATCCTTATTTGATTGAGTTAACTCTTATATTTTCAGTATGTGAGTATATTAATATTGAATCAATGAGACAAACAATCATTTGTTTTTAACTGACAGACAATGTAGATGCCCACATCTAGACAATCTTTTCTAAGCCTTGTGAATAGTTTTCTTCAATAAAAGTTGGATATCGTTCTGCGTTGTCTTATCCATAGATCTCGACCATGATATTGTAGATTTATCTTCTTTCTTTATCTAGCTTCTCTCCAGGGCATTTTTTTCTTCTTCTAATCTTTCTTTACTTCTTTTTACTGTTTCAGTTTATCCTTGCTTTTGTTCTGTTTTTGGTCTTTTCTTTTTACTCTTTAAATCTTTTCTTCTATTCAGCTTGTTTGGCTTGTTAATCTTTCTTAGCTTTATTGATTGTATCTTGTTCCTCTTTTTTTTCTTTCTTGATTCTTGCCTCTTCAGCTTTTTTAGCCTGTTCTTCTACTTTCTTTGCCTGATTGATTTTCATCTGTTATTATTTCTTTTCCTGGTTGATCTTTGCTTATTTCTATTTTTTCTATTGTGCAATTCTTGCCTGTTCTTATTTTTTTCTCTTGTGCAATTCTTGCCTGTTTCTTATCTTTTTTCTTGGTTAATCTTTGCCTGTTCTTATCTCTTCTCTTGATTGATCTTTGCTTATTTCTATTTCTTCTCCTGATTAATCTTTTTTCTTCTATTCCAAAACTTTCTCTGCATAAATTTTATCTAAACCAATAAAATCTTATTTAGGATTTTATTCCATAAAAACTTTTCATCTCTATAGCCTCTTTTTTATATTTAAGGCATAGCCCTTTCACATACACTATTCAAATATTGTTTCCTTTCCTTTAGGATTTTCACATATCTAGCATATTTTTGAACCAATTAATTTGTAGTTAAACCTGCATTTTTGTTCGATTAGTTTCTTTGTAATCCATTTGTTTTTCCTCCAAAAACTATCTTAAATTCCTTAGAGGATTATCTTGAATCGATTAGCAGCTTCTTCTTATTCTTTAGTCATCTGTTTTTTCTTTCTTTACTTCTTCAACCTGATGAGAAAAGAATTTTTCATAAAGTTATTTCATACTTTTTTTGAACTTTCTTATGAGAATTACTTTAAATCTTCTTTACTTTGATCAGATTGTGTTAGTGATCATAGATAGCTTCACATTTTTAACAAATAGAATAGTTTTGACATTTTGTAACATTGATATCGAATCCCAACTATTGGATTGAGTGAAACAAAATCATGCATTAGTAGTTTTAATGTATCAATAGATCTTCTTTGTTTTAGTTTTGAGGTTTCAACAATATAGGCTTTTTATCTGATATAAGGCAAAAGTGATTTGATTTTTTTAGTTGACAAGTGTATTAACTGCATCAGTCATCAGTTTATTGAATTGTTCCATGCCAGGATCCTTTTTTCTCTTTTTTCTTTTCATCTTTATTAAGACTTTCTTTAGCAACCTTCTTTTCTTTGCTATTTTTTCTTCTATTTCTTCTATTTCTTCTTTTGAATTTTATTTCTTTTTTGTTTTTTTCATCTTTTTATGCACTTTTCTTTTCAGATTCTTCTTCAGTTTTAACCTCTATTTTTTCCTTCTTTTATGTTTCTTCAATTTTTTCGGGAACTTTCTCTTAAGCTATCTCTTAAGTGATTACCTAAGTAATTTTTATCTTAATTCAAATTAATTTCTTTAGTTGATTTTTTTTGTTTTTTCTTTGCCTGAGACAAAGATTTTAACATAAGATTTATCTCCTGAGAGGCTTTCCATGACATTGAGATCTTAATTGGAGCCGATAACAATTTGATCTCCTTAATCATCAGTAAAGGAAAGGGTGATAGTTTGATCTTTAGAGGTTAATTTCTTTTTCAACATAAGCAAGGATACTAGAATATTCAATTTATTCTGTATACAATTTGACAAGTTAGCTATATTTAAGGACCAGCTTCATTTTATATTTGATATAAATTCTTGATAATGAAAAATTACTTATATCACAACTACTTACAATTTCTTATACTATCCTATATTTTTAAAAGTATATATAAAAAAAATAACCGATATAGAAGTATAAAATAAAACTAGAATAGTAACTATAAAACAAGTTATAATATGTTATTATTGATGTTTTAGTATGATTTTAATGAATAAATAATTAATATTGATAAATAATTCTGAAAGGAATCATTCTGAGAAATGTACCTTGTAGACTTCCCAATTCTTAATAGTAAATCTTCCCTTAACATGTCCTGTAAAAGCCTGACTGGATTATGGATTTCTTGCATACTTGAAGTTGTTATAACTGATAGGAAATTCAGCATTTGACTTCTCAACATTCGAATTGTCTACAATACAGATATCACAACAACCGAATATAGGTCCTTTGTCTGGATTGCAAGCTATAGCGAATTGAGCAAGGTTTAGGTTGAATTTCTACCGCATATCTACTGAAAAGATAAATGAATTCAATGATTTATCTGCCGCCCAGTGCTTTTTAGTGGAGTTCCAGGCAAGTGGAGTATATCCTCCAATAACTTTGCCATACTCAGTTTAAAGAATAGTGAGAGTATCTGGAATGTTATCACATTTTTTATGGAATTCCAAGACAGAAAAACCACTTTAACTTGCTCTATAGAGTAGTTTCATAGCTTTCATGGTGGATTTAGTGAAAAGCGAGCGAATGTAGTCGTGTTATTGACAAATTTTACTTTAGAAACCTTGAATTTAATTAATTACTGTCGAAACATTGGTTGAGAATGACATTTTATTTTTCTTTCCTTCAGTCATGTAGAGATCTTTGACTCTTTAGATGTTAAATTATAAATTTTTAAGAGTTTTTTGGCATTAGTCAACTGAAAAGTTAGTTTATAGGATATTTTATTAATCCATGAAGAGAGTTGAGAGGATTTGGTTCATATATACTCCTGAAATATTGTTGTAGTTTTATTAGTTGATACGATTGATGAAATTCATGGTTTACGGGTTGAAACCAAAAAGTCCAATCCATTTCTTGAAGTTCATGTGTTCTTCTTTGACTTTTTTGATGACAGAAGAGAAAAGATTTTACATTTCTTACTGTAACACAAATAACTATGGAATTTTAGTGTTAGGATTCTAGCAAATGATGTTATCTAACTATGACCATTTCATTGTTTAGCATTTTTAATGGAAAAGAGCGCATTCACTTTTAGTGACAATTCCTTGTTAGCACATGAAGGCGGGTTTTCTGCAGTTGGAGTTGATGCAGATCTAGACGCATTTGTTGCCATAGACACAGTCTGGACAGTTTTTAATAGGTTTACTCATTTCTAAATAAATAATTAATCTCTATGATTTTTTAGGAATTCAAATAAAGATCATCTAAATAAATAAAAAGTTATCAAAACAATAGATAAACACTTAATTGATAGTTTTCATCAATATATAATTCATTATATATCATTATACCTCTGCTAGGTATCTTAAATAAATTATTTATAAAACCAAAACCAATATTGATGATGATATCTACTATCCTAAGAAATAAGATTAAAAAATAAAGTAATATATATTTTTATCAGCGTGAATTAATTTTATTCTAGATACCTTTTCTTCCTGATTGTATTTGTCTATAATTTAATTTTTTAGTCTTGAAACTAGGACTCGTACACCTGAAATCAAACCAACTACTTTATTCTATCTTAGTTGGCGTATTTATTTGAATTGGACTTGATGGCTACTCAAAATCTTGTGAACTAAATTAACAACTTCTAATTATCTTTGATGCTAGAGAATTAGGAGTTTGTGCTCTTTTTGATTGAATACTTGTTTTAGGTTTATTATTTATTTATTTTTGGAGGTCTAGATAGTGTTTGACTAAAGATCTGTTATTTTTTCTGATAAGAGATGATATATTTTTATTATTTTTTACTTTATTTTTATATTTCTCTTGATAATTGTTCATTTTATATCCTTTCTAGTTGATTTTCAAGTTATCAAAATGTTAATTATCCATGATTAAAAAATTGCCTAAATCTATATAAAAAATACTAGGATTGATAGGATTTTTTGTTACTATCTGATCTTGTTTACAAGTACTATCAGAATTTTGTTCCATTTTTCTTCTAATTTTATAGCATTAAGTAAAATGATCAACCACAGACACTCTTTCTTTTTTATCAAATATTTGACTAGCCATAGATTATATTTTTTTTTATTTGTTTTTTAGTTTACTTGATTGACTTCTCTATCTAAATTGAAGGTACTATCTATATTATATGAATACTTCAATATTTTTGATTTAGGGTTCTTCGTTCGATATTTCTATCAAATTGTTAGTGGCACTGTATTATGGATTGCTTTGTGATAGTTATGATGATTAGAAGAGATCGACTTTGGTTGCTTTGAAGAGTGGTCTTGATCGATATGTTTTCATGTGTTTGATATAACAATAAAATGGTAATGATGTTAATATTTTTGAATTAGATAGATTATGATGATGGTAAATATAATTAACCTATGTATTTTACAGATGAAAACCAATTGAGAACTTGTCTGAGTAATGATTGGACGATTCTTATCAAACATATACGTAGAAGATAGGAATTACATGAAATGCTTCTAACTAATAATAAACATATTATAGCAAAATAGCGAAATAATGATGATTAGGATGATAGAAAAGAATAAATACAACTATACCAGTAATCATCAAAACGAATAATCGAAGAGAACAATAGTATTGAAATCTAATAAAAAGGTATTTTATAGAAATATGTGAATGTGATTACTTCTTTTGAGGAGGTTATTAAATTACTGGCTAGAATTGTATCTAAAATCATATAAATTACATAGAATCATCTATAAAAACTGATATATTTGGATCAAAATCATTCATAGAGACATAATCAACTCAAAAAACATCTGATTACTATGCTCAGTCAAAAATAAAAAATTAATCTGGAACATCTGACCAATTCGATACTTGATTACAGTAAAGGAAAGATGCAGATTTAATTGATTAGACATTAAAAATTGATTAAGGTTCTTGAATAGAAGTAGTATGGCACTTTGAAGGAAGTATATTGTTATAAATAGCAACCTAAAATAGGTAGTTTATAGAAAGCACGTGAGAGGATAATTGACCGTCGAAGGGAATATTCACTAAACAAATAGGAAAGATCACTAAAGAAGTATGATCCTGGTCGTAAGCAAAAAGTTAGAATATTATAAAATTTGTATAACATTATGATGTTGTCGAAGCAGCAGTTTATTGATGATTATTGTGTGAGTGGTTATGAGAAGAAAGAAAGAATATATCAGGAGTTGTTTCATAGGAATAGAAAGAATTATGATCATATTGTCAAATTTGGATATCGAGAGGATCTTTTTATTCAGAAGACGTAGAAATTTTAGGCAAATCAAAATAAATAAAAGGAGTTGAAAGCTATAAAATTATAAGAATAAATAAGTAGAAAAGAATAATATATCAAATAAATACCAGCTACTAATCCTTAAAATAAGAGTTTTAATGAAGTTTTAAATATGAAAATAAAAGCATAGCAATTCACATAATCAATAACCTTCAATTAGTATTTAGCAACTTAGAGTGAAGCTAAAAACGATTAAGAAGAAGATATTTAAAGTAAAAAAAATATTATTACCAGAAAAACAAAGACTAGGTTTCCATCTTTTGTCGGTACTAATAAATAAAGTTAAGATTTTCCACAAACATGTAATAAAACTCTTCAAACTCAACATCACTAGAGTACATATAGAATAGAAACTAATAAAAAGGACATAAGTTTTTAAGGGAAAGGTAAATTACCAGGAATTAATAGAAGAACTTCATTATAAGCTAAAAATCCTTTGAAAATACCAAAAATGAGAAGTTCAAAAGGTACATTCAAACAATAAATAAACAATATGGAAGAATAGATACTAAGGACAAACAAAAGGAGATAGAAATGGTTCAATGATGATAAACTAACAACCCAGCGGACAAAAATCATATTGAAAAACGTTGATGTAGGTATGAATCTCTCAGCTAGAAAGTAAGATTTGATAAGAAAAGAAGAGGTTTCAAGCAGATAGAGAAAAAAGACATAGACTTCAAGGATGTAGACGACAGCTTACTGCAAGAGAAGTCTTAATAAATTTTTTGATGGAAAGTTGAATGGATTGGTATGATACTATTATTTTTAATAATGAAAGATAGATAGAAATAGTGTTTTAATTGATCATTTAGCTGGGCTGTCTTTAACATTGGGTTTATTTTTGAAAGAGCGAGCTACATTAAGAAATTGTTTATATTTCTTATTCCATTTTTATTTTTATTTTAGGTTTTAACAAACTAGATCTTTTTTTTGTGATTAGAGATGATCTATTCTGTAGGTTAGAGATGTATTAGTAGCTAGGAGTTTTTAACTTGATAGATTTGATTTCTATTTTGGTGACATCTTGTCTATTCTAGTTGTTAGCATGTTATTTCTATCGTATTAGGATCTTTAGAGTAGGCTTTTTAATTTTATACAGGTTTTTCTTTCTTGTTAAAATTATTTTTTTATTTATTAAAGTTCCTATAATTAAAGTTATTTTGATCTAAAGGCCTATGATTTTTTTAGTTATTGTTTTAATTAGATATTCTATTTTTTTAGAGAAGCTGTTATTTAATTAAACCTCCTCAAGGTAACCTACAATAGATTTAGTTGCTAACAGCAACTCTACATTTTCAAGAACACTTAGAGATCATTTTTTTAATTTCTACCGTCAACTATATTGTTTTTTGATAAGTCATCTAAATTTTTAAGAGAGGGTAAAGTTATTTGATCCAGAATTTTTATTTATTAATTTTTACCTAAAACTTCAAGTGACATTTGGTTGATTTTATCTGCGATCTTCATCAACGTCATTTCTAAAAGGTTGGATTTCTAGACTTCCTGCTTGAGTAATTAGTAGTGAGAGTGCTTTCCAGTGGAGAAGGGGCTAGCTGAACTGGTCTTTGATGTTTCTTGCCTCTATTTGTTCAATGCTGACTCCAACTTAGCCAGTTTTAGGTTGAGTTTACGGATGATCCTTTTCTGTTGCTCAACTGTAGCTATAAGTTCTATAGATAAAATGGTTGATACTGTTCGGGTCGAAGTCATCTTATGTGCATGAGGACATAGATTTATCTCTTTGATTGCGAAAGTCCAGTGGTACTTGCAGCATATAAAATATTAATGTAAAACAAAATAAAGCTCTTCCTTTTAAAACCTTTAAGTGTAGATTAAAAAAAAGATCAGTTAGAGTAAAATTCTTTAAGAAGATGGAAGGATTTCCAACTAACCTTCTGTTATTACTATTTAGAAGGAAAGTAGTTTCTAATGGATAATATTTATTAATCACTATAATATTGACTAAATATAATTATTACCTCAAGTCTTCTGATATTCTGAAATTTTACTTCAATAGTTTATCAAAATATAACTAATAATGAATAAGCTCTAAAATTCAAAAAGAACAAAAAATAAGATCTTAGATAAATAAAAAAACAAACCTTCAGAAGAAACAACAGGCTCCATCTTGATCAATGTGTAGTAAATCTTAGTTAAACATTGTGATGCTTTGTAGTCATGTAAAATAGCTTAATCATCAAAATAGAAAAAGAGAAGTGAGAAGAAAAATGCTAAAGGTTAAAGATAAAAACATTTTTAACAAAAATATTATCAAGAAGATAAATAGTCAGAAGTTTAGGATAAAAAATAGCAATAACTTAATTCAAAAAAAATAAAATAGATAATGTAAAAGATCCATTTAAAGATAAACAATGAAATAATCAATAAAAATCGAGAAAATAACAAAATATTCACACAGATAGTAACTAATAAAAAAGATATCGAACGAATAAATAGAGAAAAACAGTTTATTAAATCACAACTATCTAGTGATTATCAATATAAAGAACCTCCAATGAGTCTTAAACCTAAATTAATTACATAAAAGTTTATAACAGAACCTTATGAGCAAAGTTAACTCTTGAGAGAGGCGAAAGATTTTACATAGAGAATGAAAGAAGAGCAGTAAAGATTGTGGGGAAGGCTGTTTTTACGAAAGAAGTTGTAATAAAAAAAGAGAGAACTTCATTATAAGAAATAAATCAAAAAAGAGGAATTATTAAAACAATTGAAAATTCTTTAAAGATTAAAATCTTCAAAAAAATAAACCAGAAATATGTTTGCTAATTCAAGAGTATTACAATAATAAGGATAAAATTAAGATCAAACTAAAAGAAAAAGATATCGAACTTTAGGTCTTGAAGAAAATGATAAAAATTATGATAGTTCTTTCATCGAGAGTAAAAAAAATATTTATTCATTTAAAAGTGTTACTTAAAATACGAAAAGAAAAGATAATTTGAAGTCTTTAGATGATTTGAAGATACCTCCTTTGATTGGTTCTAAAAAATTAAAAATCAATGAAAAAGGTCAGAAGTGGAACAATGATGTTGGCATTAGAAATAGGAGATAGTAAATATATAAAAGAAGTAAAACATAAAATGATGTAAATATTGATTAGATTAATAAAAAATAGGCGAGCTCTTCTATTTATGGTAATTACTAAGATAAAGATGAAGTTATTTAGGAGGCAGTTCTTCCTTCTCCGATTCGTAAAAGAAGAAAATCAATAAAATATGCGCACAAAATGTGATATTTTATATTTTAATACTATTTATATATTAAATTATTATTTATACTTATTATGAATGATTATCTGCAGTAATTACGACAAAATATAGGTCAAAAATATATACATCACCATTTAATTTAACTTTATTTGTTAATATTTGCTAAAAAAGGATGGCTACTGAGTTAGTATATACTTTTCCTCTTATCAGGAGACTTCTATAAAGCTTTGATCATGAAATCAACAGCTAATTTATTACGTATTCCATCATAGCAAACCTATTAGTTGAACTAAATAAACAAAATTTTACTATCTTCTTGATATCTTTAAACTGTGTTATTCTAAAAGGATTCTCATCAGTAAGAAGCTAATAAGTCATAGCTCCAATAGCCCAAATATCAACAGCTTAATCATAATCTTCCTGGGCTAGCACTTCTGGAGCAAGATAGAGCAAAGTACCACAAAAGGTAGATCTCATTTTCTGATTGCAATTGTAGACAGACCATCCAAAATCACATAACTTGATGGTATCAAACTAAATATGATATAAAAGTACCATATTAACAAGTATATTTTAAGGTTTGATATCTCTGTGTATAATTTTATAATTATGTAGATGTTTTACAGCTGATGTGAGTTCTCCGATTATTTTGCTGACTTTATCACTCATCATTCCTTTTTTAAGTTTGATTCGAGGTTGTGTCATCGTGTTCATCAAATTTTTATCTGTTGCGTATTCAGTAATTAAGTAGATATAGTTGTCATCTGAGAAGTAGTTGTATATCTTAGTGATATTTGGGTGATTTAGAAATATACAAATTTTTATTTACCTCAAAACGTTGTCTTAGAGATGTAGTTATTTGATTTTATGTTTGTCCATTATTTTCAAAGCAAATATAAATCCACAGTTTTTCTAGATTGCTTTGTATACTTCACTATATGTTCCTTATCCTAGTTTCTAGAATATTAAGAAATCATCAATTGATAATTTATATTACATCTTTTATAACTCCTTTCGATTTTATATTATCATTTCTTAGACCTAATTTGACGTTTTCTTTTATTCATCGTATAATAAAGACTACTAAAGTTTTAACTATTGGTATTCGCGTGAATATTATCTATGATGTTGTTTTTTAAAACAATTTTTACTTTTACGATGATGTCGTTTCGGTTTAAAAGCCAAGACGTGATCGGAACCTAGTGTTGATTGCAGCTATTCACTGAAAAGATCACCTTTTAGATCTGTAAGTAGATTTAGACTGTCAAAATCTGGAGGAGTGTTAGTTCTTTCGAAGGTATCAGAAAAGCAAGATGATATTTTAAGTCTTTTAAGTTTAGGTTTGGTATAGAAAAACTATTCTTTTGATTGGTTGATCACTACAGATGTTTTAAGATGAGGGACAGATGCTGAAAGATGTTTGTTTTCCATCAAAATAGTACTTAAATAAAAAATGCAAATGGCAACACTTTAAATGAAAGGATTTTGTATTGAAAAGGCAGTGAAATAGTCAAACTATAAATAATAAATCTGTCAGAAAGAATTGTAGATAATCTTCTAACATTATTTTCAAAAATATTTATTATTTGATATCTACCACTTACTATATTTAATTAAAATGTTCCATTAAATAGTATTTTTAACATCATGACACTAGATAGTCTTTAACAGTTAGTTTTTGTCATTTAGATATCAATTGAAATAAAATCAATCCAGAATATTTAAATTGATTATTAATTCTATCAAATCTATTATTTATAATATGCAAATGACTACTATGTTTATTATACAATGTTTGTAAATGTAGGCAGTCAAGTTTGAAATGAAAAAAGGAATATGAAAATGATGCATATAGATCTGATTAATTCTGATAAATGTCGTCATCGATTTAGCGCTACAAATGTACCATACTTGAACTGGTCTTATAATCTAAAAAAGAAATGGCTTTAAAAAGAATTCAAAAAGAACTCTTAGATCTTCAGAAAGATCCCCCAGCCAACTGCTCAGCTGGACCGCATGAAAACGACCAATTCCACTGGCAAGCAACCATCGTCGGACCCGATGATAGTCCATATTCAGGAGGAGTCTTCTTCTTAAACATCCATTTCCCAACTGACTATCCCTTCAGACCACCCAAATGCAACTTCATCACCAAAATCTATCATCCCAACATCAATGCTAACGGATCTATTTGCCTTGACATCCTCAAAGATCAATGGTCTCCTGCTTTGACCATTTCGAAGGTTCTTCTCTCGATTTCATCTCTATTGTGCGATGCTAACCCAGATGACCCTCTCGTGCCTGAAATAGCTCAACTTTACAAAAGCAATAAGACTAAATTTGAAGTCACAGCCAAGGAATGGACTAAAAAATATGCCACTTGATCATCTCAACATCTATTCTTAAAATCATCAAACTTGTAAAACTCACTATTAAAACTAATCCTTATCATTGATTATTAGATTAACTAGTTTGTCTTATGTCATAAAGTTTATCAAATAATATGGAATCTATTTCGAATAAAACTAGTAATATTATATCCATACATTCAGATATCGATCAATGTGCGGGACCTTGTTCTTTTTGTTCTGGTGCTAACTTGATCATATCATCAATTCTAAGAATTGTAATTGCTGCTTCAGTGGCAAATCGAAGAGAATTTATCTTGGAGATCATTGGTTCTAATACTCCAGCTTTTAAGTTGTTACGAGGGGCTCCTTTAGTCAAATCAAGACCACAATATTTGAGTTCTAGTCTCTTAGCATCACTCTCTCCGTCTTTTTGAGATGCAGCGTGAAGAGAACGTAACTTGGAAACTAGTTAAGTAGCATCTTTAGCAGCATTGACTGCCAATGTTTTAGGAATGATGTTGAGAGCCTAACTGAATTAAGAGATAGCTAGTTGTTCTTTGTTGTTGAATGATTTGCAGAACTGGTCAAGATGGATAGATAAGGCGATATCAACTGCACCTCCTCCAGAAACAACTTTTCCTGATTCCAAAGTTCTTTTGGCAACACAAATAGAATCATGAAGAGATCTACTTTACAACGAAAGTACCTTTAAACTTAATCAAGCATATACTCGTTAGCTCCTCTAAGAACAATAGTACAAGCTGATGATTTCTTGCATCCTTTAAAGAATACAAAATCGTTATCGCCAACTGCCTCTTCAACTACTTCCTCACATTCTCCAAGATAAGATGAATCAAAGACTTCTTCTCCTTCAGGAGTGGCAAGAGTATTGATCACTGATGCTCCAGTCAACTTGGCAATACGATTGATATCTCCCTTGTCGATTCTTCTTAATCCCAGACAGCCAGATTCGAACATATACTTAGATGCAGTATCATCAATACCCATAGTTGTGAGGATGACATTAGCTCCTGCTTAGATAATTTTATGGATTCTTGATTTAAGAACATCACATTCTTTTTGTCTGATTTTTTATAAATTTTTAGGATCATCGACCAATACTTGAATACCTAGCTGCAATCTGAATTTATTGAGATTGAAATCTAGACATGCTATTTTAGCATTTTTAACAATAGTTGGCATCAATTGATGGGCTTTGACTGTTTGAACAGCATATCCATTAATCAATTGACTTTAAGTACTGCTTTGACCATGAGCTTTCAAGATGTTGATGTTTTTGATGTTATATTTTGATCCAAATATTGATTTGACTTCGATTAGTTTGATACTGTTGACCACCAAATTAGAAAAGAAAACTGGATCGGCATTGATCAATTTGCTTGACATGGATGTCTTTGCGCAGTTGCTGAGTGCTTCATCTCCTAAACTTTCAACTGTGACTGCAAGTTTATCTTAGATATATCGACAGGCCTATCTGGCAGCTATTTTGAATCCCATGATGATGTTGGTAGGATGAACTTTCATTTTGATCAATTAGTTTGCTCTTTTGAGCAATTCAGCTGCAAGGATGACCACTGAGGTAGTTCCATCTCCGACCTATGCGTCTTGAAGTTGAGCCAATTGAACCAAAAGAGTGGCAGTTGGATGTTCTACTTATAGTTTTTTAAGAATAGTAGCTCCATCATTGGTAATGGTGATTTATCCGATATCATCAACGATCATTTTATCAAGTCCCTGAGGGCCGAGGGAGGACCTGACGATGTTGGCCACTGACATTGCTGCACGGACTAAGTTATGAGTTGAGTACCATTGCTTGATCTGACGTCTTTGCCTGATTAGCGCTCGCCTTCGATACTTACTCCTGACATATTAGATTTAAATATTTTTAAAATAGATATTACCTTAATACAAATCCACTTTAATTCAATAATATTAAAATTATTCCCAACTATTGAATCCATTAATCAATTACTTTATCAATACTTTATTTAATCAGATTATTTATCTAAATGTTTAAACAATCATTCTTTTTATTATCTTTGAAGGGAAGATTTAACTAGTTAATTGAATCTAGCAAAATTATTGAATTTATCTTTAGCTTTCTTTGTTTTTTAAGGTCCAAAAGAAATGATATTTTATTAATTTGACTATTGACTGTATCCATCGATGGGAATGTTATACATCAGCCAACTATCAGGGTTATCTAGGTCAGAAAAGATGTAAAGGAATATTTTATCGCCCTTATTTAGCTATCTGGGCAACTTCTGACAGTTGAAACTCAAGGTTAAGTTGGATCCTCTTGGTAAAACTGCACTACCTGGTTGTAAAGAAATACAACTACTGCCTAAAGGAGTATACTTTTGATGAGTATCTTCGAGAGCAAAACTCCAACTAGGAGATCCTTTCCACTTAATATTTTAGCTAATTGAAATAGTAGTAGTCATCTTGAGAGGAAAGGGAGGGTCAGAGTCACAGTAAATAGGAATGCCACTTCGTGAGCGTACTTTCATAGAACAATTTTTTAGGAGAAGAAAGAGAAGATACTCCAAATATGAAAAGAAGGGCAAAGATGATAGCAATTTTCATTTGGTATAATATTTTTGTAATATCAATTCTGATGGTAGTTATTAGGGGTTGGGGTTGGGGTTGGGGTTGGGGGTTGGGGGTTGGGGTTGGGGTTGGGGGTTGGGGTTGGGGTTGGGGTTGGGATAGATAAGAAGCAAAGAGATATAATTAGGAAATTTAAAAAGTGTTATGATGATATAGATTTAATGATAATATGTATGAATGGATTAATTTGATTGGAGATATATAAGCCAATCATAATTTAGAAATTCGGGGAGAGGGATTTCCCAAAATTTAAGTTGGAGATTTGAGCAGCAAAGTCAATAAAATATATTACAAGAACATGGCTGGACAAGGCAAAGGAGGAAAAGGTGTTGGAGGAAAAGGTAAAGTCGGAACCAAAAGAACCGCACAAAAAAGACATGCCAGAGCTTCAATTGAAGGCATCACCAAACCCGCCATCAGAAGATTGGCTAGAAGAGGAGGAGTCAAAAGAATCTCATCATTCATCTATGATGACTCCAGGCAAGTCCTCAAGGGCTTCTTGGAAGGTATTGTCAGAGATGCCGTTACCTACACTGAGCACGCCAGAAGAAAAACCGTCACTGCTATGGACGTTGTCTATGCTCTTAAGAGACAAGGAAGAACCATCTACGGTTTCGGAGGTTGATCTGCATAATCTTTGTTATCATTACTTCCATTTCTTATTATCAAATCTTCTCTATTCTCTGTCAATTTAAAAAGATCTCTTTCCAAATATCTTAAAAAATCGAAGAAACTAGAATATAAATTAGGATAGGAGTTTAATAAAGATTGGATTTAGAGTTTAATTTGATGATTAAAAAGTTATTAAACCTGATTAATTGTTATCAATATAAAAGACTATTTGAAGAATATAAAAATTTGATATTTTCAAGAGAAGGGGTTGGGGTTGGGGTTGGGGTTGGGGTTGGGGTTGGGGTTGGGGTTGGGGTTGGGGTTGGGGTTGGGGTTGGGGTTGGGGTTGGGTGATTAATTATTATCGATTAAACACAAAAGTAAAAGTTTCTTCAGTATAAGATAATTTAAAGTTTAAAACTAATTTTATTGTAACTTATTGAGTCACTTTTAAATAATTAATTATTTAATTGATAGAAATATGTCAGAAAAAAAGGGGGTTGGGGTTGGGGTTGGGGTTGGGGTTGGGGTTGGGGTTGGGGTTGGGGTTGGGGTTGGGGTTGGGGTTGGGGTTGGGAAGAATAGAATATCTAATATCCAACCTTAGAGACGTAGACTGACTTCTTCGACTTTATTCAATGCAGATTAAGTTTTAACAAAACATAACTTTCCTAAAGTGTAGCAACCCCAGAGTCCTAAGATCCGACAATCTTAATATAACGTACTTTTAATATCATTTTTAGATAAACCGAGCTCGTTCTCTTAAAGGAATTCCTTATCAGAAAACAACTACTGAAGCAATGTAAAAAACAACAGTGAATTAACTAAATGAAAACGTGATAAGGTTAAAAAGTGAAGAGATGATATTCAAGTTCAGAACTAAGATAGGAAGTTTATTAAAATAGTTGAATATATCGCAACATGAGTTGAACAGATTTGGTAATTTTGGTAGAATTGATGATATCCTTGATTTCTTATCTTAGAAGATCAGAGAGAAGTTGGTCAAAAATCAGTTAGATGAGGGTGCGATTCATAAGGCTCGTTCGAGAGAAAAGAGTACTTTGAATGAGCACTAGGGATAGATAAAGAATTTAAGGATGAAGTTGTATGATAAGTAATTGAGTGAAAAATAATTGAAAGGGAAGCTAAAGGAGGCTCATAATGAGTTGAGATAAATGTATGATAAAATAAACAAAAAATAGAAGGAATTATCATCAAAAGTAACAGAATTATATCAATTAAAAACATAAATAAACTAGACTAATAAAACATACTAAAATTTAACTAAAAGATATTAACTATTATAAAAATAGAATCAAGAGTATCGTTCTTAGATCTAAAAATAAAATAAATAAATAATTATCAGTAATAAATAGTTGCTATAATAAAATTAAAATGTTAATGAGAAAATAAGAGATCTTGAGGAATAGGTTCAGGTTACTTTGGGTAAAAATAAACATTTGACTGAGTTGAATTAGCAGTTGAGTCAGGAGTTGTCCCGTTGGAGGTAGAGATTTGATGATAGAGTGTATATCTAGTCTGATAATTCCAAATCGAATTAGAGTCATAAACATAGCGAGCAGGTAGTCGTAATACCAAATAATATACTGAAGAAATCAACTATGAGTGTTAATAATATTGAAGATTATTTCGATAATAGACAAAAATTGTCATTGACTGCACTGGAAATCGATAACATGAAGTTGAATTCAAAGATAAATTAGTTGTAAAAGAAAAATAAACAACTATCAAGAGATATTCTCAATTATTCTTTATTCAAATAAAGATATGAGCAGGCTTTAGCAGTGACAGGTGAAAGAAAAGATAGATAATCAGGTTAGATTTTGAGTTTATAAAAAATATAGCAACTGAGATTCAAGTATCCCTAGCTATACCAGGTGTAGTTATAAATTCATTACAAAAATAAGTTAGAGCAGTCGGCTTTAGAATGGAAAGATAAGTTGTATGAGATAGTGCATAAATACTAAGACGAAATGGAGGCAATAAAAGAGCGAGAAGCGGGTTTGTTATTGGACAAATAATAACTATAAAAGAAAATATTCGGATTGGCCAATGATAAATACAAGTTGTAGAACAAGCTAATCCAAAGTGAAAATCAGATCTACTAATTGCTGAAAACTTATAAAAATTTAAGTTCGATCAATGCCAGAGAATCATAAAGCCTCCGTTCTTCTCAACACAACTAGCCTCAGGAGGGAATCGAGGACATGGTGGTGTAGGAGTAGCGAGAGTAATAGAGAGAGTAGTGTAGTTAAATTGAGGTGACCGATATTACAAAATGATCAATGAATTGATATATATCTATTAGCGCCTATAAGATAAAGATAGCTCAATGTAGACAATTCTCAATGATAGGAAGTTCATCATCGCCGATACCTAACTCAATGGAAAACAACTCCGATCTACATCATCTTCGGAATAAAGTCGAGATGGTAGTCATTGCTACTACGTACATTATACCATCATTTTAGAACATAGTCAATCCTTCCAACAAGATACAGTGTGACTAGTGCAAAAGAGATATCAGTAAGACGACTAAAATACTATGTTCTTAAAGTGACTACTGTGTGAGTTGTTTCTCAAATATATAAAGTTATTGGGGGTAGTACCATGTGATCAATAAACTTGATTATCCTATTTTTGATTTGGAATGGACAGCTGATTAAGAACTCATGCTCTTTGAGGCCATTTAAAAGTATATTATTGGTGATAGTTTAGACATGGGTTTGGGAATTGGGCAGAAATAAGTTAATTTATTGGAAGTTCTAAAACTAAAGAAGATGTTGAAGAACATTATGTCAGTTATTTCCTTGATTCTCCTGATTTCATGCCAGTAAAAATCATATTATTCAGACTGCTAACGTGATAACTGAACGAGATCATTCAGGTCGTTTGATTCGTTCTGGAGGTGAGGGAGTGGGAACAAAAAAGTTTCAAAAACCTGTTAGCAGAATCTTCAGCAGTCACAGCGTCCAATCTTTCCGTACTATCAATTTTATGCAGAACGAGGGTCACTGACTATCAACCAAATGGCTCTAGGTGCAAAATCTGGCAACAATCCAGCTGAAATAGTAGGTTACATGCCAAAACGTGGTGATTTTGAGGTATAATTCGATAACGATGCTTAACTACTACTCGCTTAGATGGAATTTAACTAGGATGACAGTCTTGAAGAGAAGTAGATGAAATTCAGGATGATGGATATCTATAATTAGAAGTTAAACTAGCGGATAAAAAGGAAATAATTTGTTATAAGTAGAAAATTATTAGATTTACGTGAACAGGCTCGACTAGACAAGACCAGAAGTAAATAATAGAAGTAGATATACAACATGATGAAAGTCTTTGCTAGATTTAGTGCACCATAAGAACACTAGCAACTCGTCCAAGGTATTCTTAAAGAAAAGCATATAAGAAATCGATTGGAGGAGTTAAAATAAATCAAAAAGAAAGGATTTAGGACATTGGCGTAGTTGCATTAGTAGATGTAGGGCAAAAAGAAAAAAGATTAAAAGAAAAGGCGATAAGATCCTATCTTTTTAGGGACATAGAGAAGTAGATCATCTGGTTCTGATTATCGTAGTAGAAGATACAAGAAATAGATCTATATAGAGAAGGTATAGAGAAGGGCGCCTTTTCCATCAGAATAATAATAGAATTTATGCCAGAGATTTAATATAACTCCTCGTGAATTTTTGATGATAAAGCAAGTGTTGATTAGAGAATCAGTCAAGCAGGAGATATTATAATTGGATTCTGTGAAGAAGATGTTCAGAGTGGGTCGGAATGTGGTTGAAAGTGTGTTTGATTTCTTGGTCTAGAAGAATGAGTTGATGGGTCGAGTCAATTGACTATGATTTGGTGTTTTATTATTAGTTATTTATTAGTATGTCTTTATAATAATAACTTTAAAGTCCAGATGAATATGAACAAACGTCACTCATCCCGTTTGATCAACATTTCTCCATGGTAGAATCAGATTCCATCAGATTAGCTGGAGAAGCCAACCTTTAAAACAGTTATTCCTCGTTCTAGACATAATTATACGCCGAGTCCGTCTCGTAATTCACGTTCTAGTGGTATGAAATAGCCTAGAATGACATTGAATATTCCTAAAATAAATATCTAGAGGACAGGTTCGAATGATAAATAAACTATTATTTGTATAACTTGCAAAGGTTTTAGAACAAGTAGTCTAACCAGAAAGGGATAGATAAAATCATAAGCAAAAACAGCTATGAGTGTCAATATGTGGCGTCAGAAATCAAGCAAGTTGCTATGGTAACTGGGCAAGGGAAAACTAACACCCAAAGACAAAAATAGCAAAATAGACAAAAACACAATATAATTTAAAGGATACCCATAAGAAAACAATTCAAATTTGCTATACCGCCGCTAGGACAATCCAAATTTGACTCGAGTTCGTCTGATTCAGCAAAAGAAGCATCATTGACTGACTAGTAATATCAAATGTTTAATAAAACCATTTATAATAATAATTTATTCAAATATTTAAAAATGAAGAATGAGGTCGAACTAATATCACTATAATAATTTCATTTGCAGCTCTCGGAACTATCACAGCGAGAGCGATAGATACGTCAACCATAAAAACAACAAGAGTAATTCTTTATCTATCGACTTAAAGAGCTGCCTATGTCGATATCGAATCTATCATCTTGGATATATTTTTCATAGCATCTGTTGTGGTTGCTGCATTACTTATTTGCTTATATCAATTGTCAATGTAATGTATATGATGGTTAGAATTTCATAGTATCTTTTAGATTGTTTATGGTTGATTTCGCATCTATTGCTTCTATCGTCAATAGTGTTTTGGTAATTTTGATATATTTGTCTATTATATTTCCGTAAACTAAAAAGGATTCTGGTGTTGTTTTTGTTCTAGAATATGTAGGTGCATAATTATATCCTTATTTGAGGTTTCTTATTTAATATACACTATATGCGACTGCGTTCTTTGCTACATCGGCTAGTATACTATCTATTATCATCTTTGTTATGGCAGCTATTGCTTCTATTATTATGACTTTCTTTTTGCAAAATTTTACCTTAAGGAAAGGATAATTTTGTTGTAAATCTATCGAATTTTCAATTATTTTTAGATTTGCTGTATTGATATCACTAGTTATTGCTATTATTGGCATCAATTCAGTCGATAATAAAAATCAATTGATTCTATGGTGTTTAGGTTAGCTAACTATAGCTGTTATACTTATTATTTGCTATTATAGTTTTGGAATATATATCTATCGACATAAAATATCAAGATTTTATTTCTTTATGATTATCAACTGGTTTTTAGCACTTACTTTTGCAGGTTTCTTTGATGCTCTTTCATCGATCAATCGTAATAATCTTAATTTTATCATTTTGGCTCCTATCTTTCTAGTAGTTATCACAATATTCAACCTTTCTACTTTATAAAGACGTCGTAGAACAAGTATCTTATTATAGAATAAATCAATAAAATAAAAAGTATATTTTTTATTCAATAAATTTTAAAGTTGCGATATTGATGACTAAGACGACGCATAAATACGGGGAATACTTCATACTCATCTCATCCGTGGCTGTTCTAATGGTCGTTGCGTGGTAAACATTCGCTAGGTATATGATTCGAAGAAGAAGAAGACATGTTCTATATTGAAGATAGGACAATCTCGGGTAAGTTTAATTAAATTTTATATAAAATGTTTATACTAAAAAGCTATATAACAAGATCCTAATAATCTATAACTGCAATTAGACTATTTATAATTTTACTATCTAAAACTAAAAAATCTATTCACTGTTTTACATTAAATATAACTCCTCAGTCGTAAACTACTATCGCCATTTCAGAGGTTGAGATTATATAGATTGAAAAAGTTGATCAAAAACTAAGGAAATAGTTTTAGTTAGGAGTTGTATTTGCATAATTTGAGTATGTAGCGAATATTGTGGTCATAGTAGACGTTTTAGAATATATTGAGGAGTATGTAGGTGGTGATAGGTCGTAATTAGTTGTTTTGGAGGTATATATAGAGAAATGAGGTGTTTCTTAATGATATTCTTGACACTATCAAGCCTAATTTTATTTTGATTGACAATTTGAATCAGGATTGGACGAGGATAGCTGATTACTTCGATATAAATCAGCGATGGAAATTCTATTTTCTTTGTTTTAGTTTATTCATAAAAAACTAAAAATTAAAACCGACTGATATCTAAGATTTCGGCAATAGCGTCGACTACGACACCATCTTCAAGACGGGTAACCATTTCATAGACAAAACTACCTAGAAATAAGCCCTCTATAATTCGATTATGTTATTTTAGCAAAATACATGTTTTATATCTGTAAGTTGTGACAATGATAAGATGTTGATAAAAAATGTGAGTAATTATTTTAGGAAGAATTTTGATTTTTAGTAAAGAGAGGTCATCAACACTTCACTTGATGTGTTGATGCCGGAGTCGATTCGGTTGTTTCATCATCGGATGTTTTTGCATTGGGTGAGGGACGGTAGAACTAATAATTAGTAATTTTATACTGTTAAGAAGATCATGTTGTTGACTGGGCATGGGTATTTGGCTCCCAGTTTTAAGTTTTATAAGTATTATCTTAAATCTGATGGATAGATATAGTATATTGCCATGCTGAAACGTAATAAAAAAGACTAGATGATTATACTGGTGAACTAATCTTTCTAGATTGAGGCGATTACTGCTGGTTTTGCCCAGAAGTTGAAAATAAGCGATGGCGAATATGAATCGCTTCGTGGTGTAAATTTACTATCACTGATACCAATGCTAGTAAAGTACACCAGATATGCTCGATACATAACAGACAAAGATGAAGATTTCATATAGAATGACGAGAACCAGCTATTTATAAAGAAAACATCATTGATGAAAAATGAGGGATAGTTGTAGAAAGATCTGCTGGCTAGTGGTAAAATAATCAATTTGAATAATTTAAAATTGATTTTACCTGTGGATATTGGCAATTTATTGCATCATTATAAGCAGATTAAAAAGAAACCCAGGGATAATGATTTCTAGTTGATCAGATAGTGTTATAACTACATTCGCAGGCAGAAAGGCACAATCAAATTCAAAGGGTAGATGTATATCAGATAGAGAAATTACACTCCTTTTACTGATAAAAAATTTTATGAATTAGAGATAAACTAGCTATAATAGATAAACCGTTTGTAAAAGATAAAGGGGGATGAGTAATCGCCTCGATCGTCTTTGAGTAGTGCTCGACAGATCTAGGAGAAGAAGGTGGACGAGGTGGACATGAATATGTTTTTGCAGTTGAATAAGAAAAGGAACAAGGTGGTTTTGTTTCCATCGAATAATGTGTTTTTGAAGGATTAAAATAACCAGGCTTTGAGTGAGATCAGCCATATAGCGAATATTAATTGGAGTATTAGACTTATTGATGCTATTTTTGTTATTATACTGCTTGTGTTGTTGCTGTTGGAATTGATAACTGCTGGGAAATTCTAGCATCTCAATTATCAGTATTACTGGGTGGTGAGAAATCAAAAAATATCGTTTTTGTTGGATTGTCAGTATAATTTGCAACATATACAACCTGGTAATAGAGATATGATTGCTTTCCACATGGCCTCACTGACCTAAGATCTTCTATAAACTATGAGTGAAGTCAGTTTCCAGCAACTGCTTTTCGATTCATCTCTTAATCAAAAGAAGCTGATCCATCCTTATTTCATAGATCCCTATCCTGATCCCATACTCTAGAATATAAGCAATCCTATCTTGGGTCAGGTATCTTGTTTCAGAAAGATCCGCTAGACAGCTATAAATTTGAATTACTATACCAAAATAGACAACACCAACAACTTATAAGTAAAATAATACCATATATTCAATAATTATCTCTACGTGATCTACTAAAATTCTCAAACAATGAAAATCTAGTTGAATAAATATTACACTCGTTTATCTGACTCAATCAAAAACATGAACCTTAGTTTAGGATTGACCTTAATCGCATTAATAGTTATATGTTTTATATTTATTTTGACTAGATTGTTGAAAGTTACTTATGGATTTAGTTAGTTGTTGTCTATTTTTATACAAATGGACAACATGGATGTTAAAAAGATATTGAAGTATACTGATTATACGCGTCTGCTCTTTCTTCATCTCAAACATAAATACTAGAAGATGTCGGAGAGTGGCTAGGCGGCGGGTTCGTCGACTTATCTCAACTAGATAGAGAAACCGAGTGCGGATCTGGGTGAGGAGTTGCAGATGAGTAATAATGTCAATTTGAATAAAAAACTTAAAAAAATCGATCTGGGGTAATAAATTTCTCATATAAAATTCAAATCTATCTGCATTACGGTTGTCTACTTGCTGTTGGCGGGTTTTGTGCTGTCTGTGCCGATTGTTTACTCGAGGGCTAGTTTGAGTTAGTTGGATCAGTTGGAGAAGATAGGGTTCTAGGTGATGGAGAATACTACTTTGGGAAATGCTGTTGCCAATGGCATTTTCTAGAAATATAGAAATGCTTCGATATATCGATATTAGAAATATTAGTGGATGATGACTGCTATATCATAGTTTATTAAGAGTCTAAAACCACTATAGTTGGCAAGTACATAAAATAGTATAGGCTAGTTTTTCCAAACATTATATTATTAAGATTTCTGCGCAAAAAGACCAGAAATAATCGGCGACTATCTCTAGCAAGAATTCGCTACTGTATGTAACGGAATAACCCTAAATAGCACACTCTGTTCTTCTCTTCGTTTAACTCTAACAAAAGCGTATCTTTTAGATCGTTGCAAAACAGTTCAAAGTTAGAAGCTAACAAAAGGCGCTATAAGTTATTTCATCTATATGTTGGACAGGTATGACTTGTTTTTCCAAGAGAAGTTATCGATGACTGAAGAGGATGTGGTTGAGGTCAATGAGATCAATTTGATATTGAATATTTATGAGATGTATATGTTGTCTTTGTGGAGGGAGAGGTCGTCTGGTTTGGCTGGGGTGAGGGCGACTGTGATGATCGTGGTGACTGTTGGGGCTGTTTTGTTGGTGTTGGTTTTGCATGTGATATTTATTTAGTTTTGGCTGGCGGGGGTGCTGAATGGAAGTTATTAGTTGTTTAGGAGGATGTATTAGAATTTGATTCCTGAGTTTATTATCAATAAATAAAAAATTATCAAAGCGAAACTCATCAAAGAAGGATTCATGAAATAGTGATAGCTATTATGTTATATTGCTATTCTTATTATTTTACTCTCATGAATTTGTTTATTTGATTATTAAAGGGGTTGGGGTTGGGGTTGGGGTTGGGGTTGGGGTTGGGGTTGGGGTTGGGGTTGGGGTTGGGGTTGGG
>CAXIUT010000205.1:0-65006 GCA_964035545.1 Bugula neritina
AGTACAATACAAATGTATTTTTTAAATAGAAAGGAATACACTTTTGATGTTTTACTTTCTATTAAAAGTAAAGAAAAAACGAGTTTAAATAGTTACAATACTATATTGTTTTTATTATTAGTGATTAAGAACATAAAAAAACAAGTTTTTTTAAAAGAACACTTGTTGGTTTTTAAAAAAGAAAAAAAACACATATTGTCTTCTTTTTTAAAAAGAGAACCTTTTTCAAAGAATCAATATTTATTTAAGAATAAAACTGTACACTTACTATCAGATAATACGAAGTTTTTATCTAATAATACCTCGGTAACTGCTACTAAGCAGGTGCGTTTTATACTTAGCTTTTTAAAAAAGTACCATTTCTTAAAAAATTATTTATCGTTTAAATCATGAAACTGATTTAATTACTTATCATTTAATAAATTAAAATTAAAAATGAGACTGTTTTTTTTTATTAATAGTTTCCAAAGTACAGTCAATAAAAGACTAAGATTATTTTTTTTAAAAATAAAAAACAAGTTTTTTAATTTTTTAAATAGGTGAGCGAACACGAACCCAAAAATAATGCCTTTTCATAGACGGGCGAAGCTGTTTGCACATTTTAAAGGTTTTATAAGACATTTAAAACACCTATATGTTTCGAGATTAAATAATAATACTGGAAAAAAAAAACCTTCTTTAAATAGGTATCATACTTTGTTTAACACCCATTTAAAATTCAAGTTTCTATCTATTTTAGGTAAAAGAAAATTATTAAAAGAATTAACTTTTCTCCATACAAGAAAAAAAATTTTAAAAATGTTCTTGAAAATCTATTATAATATTAATTATAATACTTTTTTCTACTTTATAAGAAACTTAAAGTATAAGCTTAATATAACAAAGATAAAAGACTTTGTGTTTTTTTTGGAATATAAATCAAATATCTTTTTAAAAAAGTACTTTTTTTTAAATCTTAACGAGATAGAGAAGTTATACCAGAATAATTTTTTTAAAAAAAAACATTTGTCTAATTGCTTATTAAATATAGGTGATATAATTTATCTAAATAGGCATAGAACTAATTTAAATTATAAAAAGTTTATGTTATTTTTAAATTTTATTTTTTTTGTAGATCCTTTTAGATTAAAAAAAAAAAAACACATTTTAAATTCGTTATATAATTTTGTATATAACTCTTTGTCTTTTAATAAACTAAAAAAACATAATGTCTTTAAATCTACTAAAGCTCTTAATTTAAATACTATTAATAATTGATATGTTAATCTTTTTTCTAAGATATTACTTTTTAATAAAAAAGAAGCGCCTTACACTTTTTATAAAAGTGTAATTTGATTTTACAATCAAAATTATGAAATTAACAAAATAAATTCTATATCTACTAGTAGGACCAATCATTTATATTTGAAATATTTGTTACCTCTTTTTTCAAGAACAAACTCTTATATACGATACAATCTTATTTCTTTTTGTAAAAAAGCAAATTTCAGTAACATATATAGCCCCACTGGTGAGGTAAAAACATATATACTAAATAATAAATACTGAAAATTTAAAGACTGATTGATTAAGAATAAAAAAAATGTAGTAAAACACCTTTTAGTGAATAATCATAAAAAAAGTGTTTTTTCTAATTGACGTAGGTATAATAATCATTTTTATAGATGATCTAAATATAGTTATTATGTGAATAGACGTAATACATTAAAAAATATTTTTTTTTCTAAAAAAAGATCTGTGTCTAAAAACTATATTATAAATAACAAATTAAGTCCTTATATAAAAGATACAACTTTTTTACCATTAAATTATTATAAATTAAATCTATTAAAACACATCAATTTTTTTAATAATAAAAAAAGTAAATTGAAATCCATAATATAATTTGATGTTTTTATATAGTACCACACATTTTTTTATAAAAAAACATTGTTTTTTTATATATAAAAACGCCACACTTATTAGACACAAGCGTCTTTTTAAGGGGGTTAGGTCGTTAATAAGACAGTTATTGGTACATTTGTTTGATTTGTATAAAAAAACTTTAAATAATTACAATGTTTATTTGAATACAATAAATTTAAAAAACAAATCTAACCATAGTTATAATAACACTATTATAAAATTATTTTTGTATAGTTATTCTTTAATGTCTAATTTGAATGTCTTCAAAAAAGCTTTAAATAATTATGTCTTCTCTTTTTTTAGTATTTATTTAAATTTAAAGAATGTAGTATTTTTAAATAAAAAAACTTATTTATATAAGTTGTACATTTTTGTTTTTTTATATTATTTCTTTAGTGATTTAAAAGATACAAACTTTTTCGTATTAAACAAATTATATCTGTGTTTTAATTACTATTCTATAATAAATAGTTTTCATGACTCTTTAATAAAATGTTACTCCACTAATCTGAAGGTAGACTCATTGAACACTGATTCTATATTTAATAATAGTAACAATAAAATGTTTTATTTTTACCTGTTTAAAGTGCTTCGTTTTAAACATTTCAATTTTAATACGCCTTCGAGAACAACTGCTTCTTTTTATATATCATATAAATCCTCTTATTTAAATATATTTATTATGAGACATTTTTATAGTAATTATAGGTCTTTTATGACACATTTTAAATATTTTTTATATGGATATAAAAAATATTTTTATACTTCTATGTATCTGTACTCCTCATGACGGTTTTTTTTTAGATACAGTTATGCTCGTTACTTAAATAGTCTAAATATAACAGCAAGATTAGATACAACAAAATCAAAAAAGTTAAAAAACGTTTTAAAACTGAAGTTTGTATTTTAAAATAAATGAATAACATAAAAAAACCTTTTTTTAATAAAAGCATTAATATAAAAAATAGAGTGTTTTTCAACGATAATAGTTACTATGTTATTGCAGGAGATACTTGTTTTTTGTCTAAAAAATGTATAGACTCTTGTCTTAGAATAATACGTTTTTATATTAGAAGAGCCACAACAAAAAAGAATAAAAAAGTTATTACTTGTTTACAATTAAATATACCTGTTACCAAAAAAAGTAAAAAGACCAGAATGGGTGCAGGTAAAGGTAAAGTCAAAAAATTACTTTCTAAAGTGTACATGAATAGTATAATGTTTATTTTTAAAAACGTAAAACCTTTTATAATGTATAAAGTCTTTAAGTATTTAAAATACCATATGCCTATAAAGATATTAATATATAAAACATAGAGATGGTTTTAGTAGGTACACAATTACTTGTTTCAGATAATTCGGGGGCTATTTCAGTAAACTGTATAAAAATATTAGGTTCTAGTTTCTGTAATCACACTTATGTGGGTGATAAGTTAATAGTTTCAGTAAGAACTACATTTACAAGAGCGAAAACCTTACTACGTAATGTTTATAAGAGTGTTTTAATTAGACAAAAAACTTATACATATAGAAAAAGTGGTTTACGTATATGTTTTTCTTCAAACAGTGTTGTTCTTATAAAAATACGTAATGAACCAATAGGTACTCGAGTAGTCGGATGTACTTTACAGGAATTAAGGTATAAAAAGTTTTTAAAGATAATGTTACTTTCTTGGAAAACCATATAGCTTGTGATATGTTATTTTATAAAGATTACAATAGTTTTATTTATTTTTTAAATATAAAAGAGAAAGTACATTTTTTTTACAATAGGTTTAAGCAATGAACGAGCATAATACAACTTTTAATACACCGTATTAAAATAAAATATACTATATTGCCTTCTATAGATAACAATATTATCTTTTCTAACAATAAATTATTTTTTAATAATTTATTTTTTAATACGTTTTTTAATAACAATAAAAATACTAAATATAATACATATTTTTTAAATATAAAAATAACATTGCTATTTAATAACCATTACTATACATTAATTAATATTATGAATAATACGTTTTATAAAAAAATATATATGGAAAAAACAAGATCACATATTAATTTCTTAAAACAAATTACAATTCATAATAATAATATATATAAAGTCTTTAATAATGTGTTTTTACAATTAAAAAAAATTAAACCTATGTGTTATATATACTTCTTTTTTAATACAAACAATTATTTTTTTAATAAATTAATACTAAGTCATTTGTTTATAAACATTTAAGATATGATGCTGCATTTATTTAAAACAAAACAAGTAGAAACAAAGAACGAATATATAGAGGGGTGATGTCGACTTATAGTCTCTAATGGTACCACATCTAGAGAAACAACTGAGCCTAATGAAATTTTAAACAACACAAAACGTAATGTATTTAACAATAAAGCTAAAGGACTTTTTAGAAGAACAGAGGTAATATTCAAGGCTAATAGATACTATTCTACATCTACTCACCTAAAAGAGAGAAAGTTTTGTCTTGACGTGTTTTCCAAAGATTGTCTTGACTTGTTGTCCAATCTAACAAATAATCTTGTAACACAGAAGAGATTATTTGTTAGAGGTACTTCTAATTTTAATTATTTTAATTATTCTTATAAATCGAATAGGTATTTTAAATGAAATAGCTTATCTTATGAAAAAATGATTAAACTATTTTCTTATGAATTTAAAGAACTTAATAATGCCGTGCATATTTTTTTCTTTTCTTCTCTTTTAATTAAATATTTAGTATGTATATCTAAAAATAAAATATTTTTATTATTCAATGAATTTATATTTTTTAAATTAAAGAATCTATTAAATATAATTTTTAAGAATTCTTTTAATAAGTTATTTAATTTAAATTATATAGAATATTTTTATATTTTTAATTACATCTACAAAAGAAAACATGATTTGTTTCTGTATAAATCCGAAGTAAAGAATTTATACAATAATGAGAAAGTACTTAGCTCTTTAAAAAAGAATTTACTTAATAAATTCTTTAGTAAGTATTGATTAAGAGGTAGTTACGTACATACATTTGTAATGAAATATATGTTACGCTTTTATAGAAACTTTTCTTCTAAAGAAGGTAAATATGTAAGACGTTCTTTTAAGAGATATAGCTTTCGTAAATTATTTGAACTAAATGCGAAGAATAATTGATTGGATAACATTT
This sequence comes from Bugula neritina, assembly GCA_964035545.1. NCBI lineage: Eukaryota > Metazoa > Bryozoa > Gymnolaemata > Cheilostomatida > Bugulidae > Bugula > Bugula neritina. The sequence goes on from CAXIUT010000205.1 coordinate 5,076, forward strand.
ATAAGCCTTCTTCTAATAACAATTTAGAAAAAAAAATATTTCGTTACAAAAGTCTTTATAAAAAATATAAGTCTTTTTATAATACTTCTAATGTATCAGTCTACCGAGAAAATGGAATGGATAAAAGCCATTTGAAAAAAAAAATATTTCAGAAAAGATCTTTTAACAAACAAATATTTATTTATCAAATAAAAACATTATTTCACTTAAGTAAAAGTAATTTAAGAAGAAATCTCTTTTTGAATAATATACTAAAAACAAATTTTATTTTTAAACATAATAATTTGAAAAAGACTCTTATTAAAAAGTGTTTGACTAATTGATATTGAGAGAAAACAACAAATGCTATGAAAAAAAATAAGAGATTTTTTTTTAAAAACAATACTTATTTAAAAAAAAATATGAGATATGCTTCTTATTATTTTAATTCTTTTTTTAAATATGAAATAAAAATAATAAATTATTTTTATTTATATTTAAAAAAAAGTTTATTTTATTTAAAAAGTACGGATATTTTTTCTATGTTCAAACAGTATATTTTCATTTATAAGTTCGATTGTACAAATATTAATATAGATAATTTAAATAAATTGTCTATCAACTTTTTTTTAAATTATAACGTAAACTTCTTAAAAAGTTAACTTTTTTTTTTATAAAAACAAATATGTTCTCTAAAAATTATAGACCTCGTCATTATTATAATAATATTTTATTTACTCCTTGACCTTTTTTTATCGGTGTTTGTTTATTTCAAATAATATTTGTATTTATATTCTTATTAAATAAATATTATTTATTTAGTTATACAATAACTTATCTAATTTTTTTTATTACATTATATATAACTATAGAATCAATAATACAATGATTTATGGAAATAGTTGAAGAATCTTTTTTTGGTAAGTATACAAAAAAACTTAGAGCAGCTCTTTCTTTTGGTTTTATGCTATTTCTAATTTCAGAAATAATGCTTTTTGGATCATTCTTTTGAGTGTTTTTTGATAGAATTTTTCATACTTCTTATGTAACAGGTTTTTTAACAGTACCTACAAGTATAGAGGCTATCAGATGATTTAAAGAACCTTTGTACGCAACAATTATATTAGTTGCATCAGGTTATACAGGTAATTACTCTTGTTATCTATATAAATCAAGGAAAATAGTATTAGCTTATCTGTTTAGTATTTTAACGAATCTATTAGGTATGTTTTTTTTATATATACAGTATAGTGAATATACTCATTTAGAATTTAGTATATCTGATAATGTGTACTGTAGTATTTTTTTTTTATTAACAGGTTTTCATGGGATTCATGTAATAGTAGGTAATATATTTTTATTTACACAATATCTGTTAAAGTTTTTTTATATTGATAATAAAGTATTTGGTTTAACATTAGCTTTAATATATTGACATTTCGTAGATGTAATATGAATATTTTTGTTTGTATTTGTTTATGTCTTTAATAACATAGATTATCTGTTCTTAAAAGGAGAAGCACTTCTTTATTATAGTGAGAACTTCACTTACTTTTTAAATAGCAGATAAATGTTATTTAATTATATTTACATATTTTATATACTTATAATATTTTCTTCTTTTTTAATGATAGTTTCAAATAATCCAATACATTCTGTATTTTTTTTTATATCTATATTTCTTAATAGTTCAATAATTATTATTTTGCATAATATAGATTTTTTAGGATTCTTACTTCTAATAGTTTATGTAGGTGCAATAGCGATACTGTTTTTATTCGTAGTTATGATGACTAATATAAAGAGAATTGAAAACGATACGACAATCCATTTTTTTATAGGTATTTGTGTTTTTTTAATATTTGTTGTACAGTTCTTTTATATTTTTTATAATAATATTGTTTTTTACATACCTAATAATTTATTAATAAACATAAATGATTTTGAATTTATTAACTATTTAAATGTGTCAGACGAGTATAACAGAACCTACTTAATTAAACAAATAGGTGTTCTTTTGTTTTTAAAGTATTATTTGTTTGTATTTTTTACCGGTTTATTACTTTTAGTAGCTTTAATAGGTTGTATACACTTAACGAATTTTAAAAAAGGTTACTCTATGAGGAAACAATATAATCAATATTTTAGAAAGTATAATTTAATAAACATACAAACTTATTAAGTATGAAAAAAAAAATCTTAAACGTCTTATATTTATATAATATACATATCGGTCATAATTACAATTATAATACAGAGTTAAATAATTATATTCTAGGTAAACGATTAGGCTTTTATATAATCGATTTATCAAAATCTTTTATATTATTAAAGAAAGCTTTGTTTTTTGTACATAATTTATCGTTAAAACATTGTAGCTTCTTATTTTATTATAGCCAATACCCTAAAATGGAACTTTGATATAGATGTTTGTTATTAAGTTTAATAAAGAAACACTCTCAATCAATTGTAATACATAATTGAATTTATGGCTCCATTAGTAATTATTATTTTACTTTTTTTCATTTAATAAAAGAAATACATGATACGTGATTAAATCATAATATTTATTTGTCTCCGAAGAAACATTTAAATAAGCATATTTATACCTATTATAATAGTAACAGTGAAGAATCTCTTTATTCTTTTTTTCATTATAAATTTTTATTACTAAAACATAAAAATAAAAGTAATACCCATCTAAAGAGTTTTAAGTGGTATAGGCATTGGTTAAGAAAACAAAACCAATATAGAGTCTGGAAGTTAAAAAAAGTGTCTAGTTACTACTTTAATTTTTTAAAAAAATTATTTTTCAATGATATTTACAATGTATTTAAAAAAAAAACACATTTTAATTTCAAATACTTGTTTTTAAAATTATTTTATTTTTTAAATCTAAAAAAAAAAGATTATTTTTTTTGGGATTCGGAAGTAGAATTAAAAAAAAAAAATTATTATATACATAACAAATTTAAAATATACTGACGACTGATATTATATTTTAAATATTTTAATAATTTTTTTCAATTACCAGAAGCCTTTTTTTGTATTTTTCCGGATACGAATGATAACCCTTTGCGAGAATATAGTAATGCAGGGTTAAATTCTATTGGCTTAGTCGATACAAATAACAGTTTAGATAATATTAATTATCCTATTATAAGTAATGATGATTCTATTGTTATAATTTTTTTTTATTATTCATTAATTTCAAATATATTATCTAAAAATAAATTATATTTCTATAAACTTTTTTGTAGATAGATTACTTATGTATACTTGCTTACCTATTTTATACTTGCTTACTTGAGATCTTAAAGTTTTAAATATATATAATAATCTATTATGTTAATAAATAATAAGAATATTACTTTTTCTTTAAAAAAATATAATATACAAAATTATATATTTTTAATAATAACGATTCTAGATGCTTTGGATATAGCATTACCTAGATTCTGTTACCATGACCAATTAACTACCAGTGGTAATTGTAGAATGTGTCTTGTAGAATTAGAAGGTTCAACCGTGCCTTTAGTGTCTTGTTCTACTATTTACACGAACAATATGGTACTATATACACATACCTCTTTTTTAAGACAAAGTCAAGAATACATAATTGAATTTATATTATTAAATCATCCTTTAGATTGTCCTATTTGTGACCAATCTGGTGAATGTGATTTACAAGATATATCTTTAATATTTGGATCTGATAAAAGTAGATTATATCATGTCAAGAAATCTATAATTAATAAATATTTAGGTTATTTGATAAAGACAGAGATGAATAGATGCATTTATTGTACTAGATGCGTTAGGTATACTTTTGAAATAAACAATATCTATACATTTAATACTTTAGGTAGAGGGGTATATACTGAAGTGTCCAATTATTATGGTAATAATAATTCTTTTTATACGAGCTATATAAATGGTAATGTTATTGATTTATGTCCAGTGTCTACTATAATTAATTATTAGTATGGGTGCATTATCCTCTAAACCGTATCTATTTAAAAATAAGACTTGAGAGCTCTTTAGTATAGAGTCTGTAGACATTTTTGATAGTCTCTGTAATAAAATACAGTTTCATGTTAAAGATAACGTTATCGAGAGGGTGTTACCTAGAATAACATTACATTTAAGTGATGATTGGATAACTGATAAAATACGCTTTTGTTATGATGGTTTTTATAAGCAACGATTATCATTACCTGGGTATAACTATAAAAGACTATGTGTTGGTATTTCTTATTTATGACATTTAATGCTGTGTAGTTGACATTTGTGCTTTGATAAAATAAAAATAAGTTATTATTTATACTTTAATAAGAGTATGAATAATTACCATTTTTATAGTGGGCACTTAATAGATACTTTTAGTTTATATTCGTTAAAACAACTATCTTCTTTTATTGGGTTTCATAATATCAATATAAATTTGAACTTTAATATCGATTTGAGGAAATATTTTATTTTTAATAATAATATTAATAATTTTGATTCTAATAATCTTTTCTTAATATTAGGTACTAATCCTAAAGTAGACACACCTATTTTGAACATTAAAATCAGGAAAATAAAATTTTATTTCAATAAAAAAATAGACATTTTTTATATAGGAAATAAAATGCTTATTAATTATTCTATGATACATTTAGGTATTACAAATAAAAGTTTTACTAGTATATTATTAGGTAAAAGTTTCTCTTGTTATAGTATTCTTAAAGTTTGTAACATACTTTGTTTGTTTAGTATAAGTTTTAATTTAATAAAAAGTCATCTTATGTTGTTAACGTTAGATAACCTTTCTTTTTTTTTAAAAAAACAGAACTTCATTTATAACTATATAACATTGTTTTCAAGTGATGTATCTATATATGAATTAGGTCTGAATTCGTATTACTACTCTAATAATTTATATATTAATAGATCTAAATTGAATTGAATATACTTATTAGGAGTAGATTATACGAAGCATATGTTTTTCAAATTAAAAAAAGTTTTCTGTATATATCATGGACATCATGGTGATAATGGTATTTCTAGTTCGAATATTGTTATTCCTAGTAAAATGTTTATTGAAAATACAAGTTATTTTCTAAACTGTGAGGGACGTTTTTTTATTACAAATACTATTATCAATAGCGAGAAAAAAGAAAATTCGAATGAATCTATTTTATATAATTTATTTACTTATATAAGTAAGAAGTTAATTAAATACATAAAATTAAAAAACTTATTTACAGTGTTTTTTTATAAGTTACCTGTTTTTTTTACAAAATATAAATTTGTTTTAAAAAAGCATATAAAATGTTTTTTTAATTTACCTAATAAGTTGTTTAAGTGTTTTTTTTTTAATAATGTTTGAAATTACTATAATTTAGACGTAATAAGCAAGAATTCTTTTTACTTATCTTTTATACGTAATACAAACTTTTTTATTTATAATTTCATACGTGTCTAATTCATTTAAAATTATATCTGTTATATCTGTAATATCTATTGTACTTCTTTTATGATTAATAAAACTCATAATATTTGTACTTTTATGTGTGTTACATTACATTTCAATTTCTTTTTTCTACAATAGAGAAAAGTTTTTAGGGGCCATACATAAACTAAAAGTAGAACTCTACAGCAAAAAAGCTTCTTTTTTTTACGCTTCTAATATAAAGTCAATAACTCAACACAAAAAGTGTTTTACTTATATCCATGCAGCGGCTCTTGAGAATAGTTTTGACGCGTTTATTATAAGAGGTTCTGCTGCTCATGTAATTTACCACATGACTGATTATATTAGAACTTACATTCATGATAAAATGAGACTTGTTCATCCAGGTAGGTATTCATATACTACGTTTGAATCACTTATGAAAGTGGACCTGGCTATTTTAAAGAGAAATTTGACTACTAGGGATAGATCACATCCATTACATTTTGCATTTCTTGTACTTAACGCGTTAGACGAACATCGTTGACTAACTAATTTACGTTTTGATAGGTGGTCTTTGTTATTAGACCGCATTTGAAACACTTGTGTCTCTGAAGTATTTAGAGTGTATTATGGGCTTTCAGGATATTTACATTTACAATATGCACCATTTATGTGGCCATTCTTAGAGTTTGAAAGTTTACCATTATGCTATTTCGAGTCTTTGCCATTCTCCACTTTACAAGTGATAATAGAAACTTCTCATAGTGATTGAGGAAGTTATAGTGATTTATAATATTTAAAACTGTTTATACGATTATTCTTATATTTCCGATGATTATTATACGGTATCTGAAATAAAGCACAATAAGCTTATAAATATAAGCGTTACTTTCTAACTGAAACACAAAATAGGGATACACTTGAGTACCTGTTTTTTAGTTGAGACTTTAAATTACGAAATGAATTATAAATTAGCTAATGACCTTCGTTTGAGATATTTTAAAATACATAAAATTTGTAAGTCGATTGAACTAGTGACCTTATCGTTATTACATCTTTACAAAAAAAAACAAGAAACGGTCTTTTTTATAATTAGATTACTAAGCTGTTCTAATATATTACCTTTACAAATATCCAACTTTGTAAGTTTAAAATATTTATTAGTACCTTTTTTAACAGACAAAAGTTGTAGTGGTATACTTAATCATTCAGTGTGGCACAAATCTAAAAACATATTTGACTTTTTTAATTATAAAAATATAATAGTACATATACATGGTACGAGTTTAAAATTTAAAAAATATATAAATCTTTTTTCTTTAAATAAATACAGTATAGGTAATATTTTATTTTTATCAGATGAGAGTGTAAGTTATTATATGTCTTATGTCTTATTTAAATCAGTAATGCATTTAAAGTACAGTCTATTTATTTTAATATTTAATGAGTGTTTAAACATCTATAGTCAATCGACAAATTATTATATTTTTTTGTCTTTATCTTTGTTTTTAAATATAATTATATTAGATAGATTTTTTTTATTAAGCAATAAAAAAATTTTAAAAAACTTATATTTTTATATAAACACTATAACGTTGTTAGATCTATTACAAAATAATTGGTTTAGTGAGTTAGGCAGCAGAGCTACTTCAATGAAAAATTCTATTACCAATTCCAAAGAAAATCTGGATCGTTATACTTTGTTATATAACCGTTTTAGACAATCTAAAATAACTAATGAAATAATTGAGATCATATCTTCTTTATTATAATTTATGTTTTTTGAATATATTAATCTTTTTATTTATAATAACGTCAATAGTTTGAGTATACTATTTTTTAATGCCTTTGAGGGGTTTAGTATTGAGTACATAGATTTATGCTTTTTATGAAATAAAAATATGTTTTATTTCTTATTAACTTTTGTATTACTAAGGTTTAGTTTAATGTTTGTTTTATTTAATAATAACATATTAATGTCTCTAGTATGTGTTAACTATATACATGAATTTTTTAAATTCATTTTTAATTTAATATTAAATTATGTTAAATACAGAATTAATATTTTTTATTATTTTATTAGTTATATATTTTTTATTATTTTTTTTAATAATGTTATTGGTTTACTACCATTTAGTAGTACAATTAATAGTCATTTTAATATAACTATCATATTATCATTCATCTGTTGATTTGGAATTATGTTAATAGGTTTTGCTAATTTTGGCAGAAATTTCATTTCTCTTTTTTGTGTATCAGGTATACCTGGTGTATTAGTACCGTTTTTAGGTGGTATTGAAATATTATCTTATTTTTTTAGATTTGTAAGTTTATCACTTCGTTTATTTGCTAATATAGTAGCAGGCCATGTCTTATTAGAAACCATATATGTGTTTACTTTTTTTTTTCTACTAAATTATTATAGTATCACTTTTCTAAATTTTATATGTTTTTTATTTCCTTTACAATTTCTTGTAATATTAATAATGTTTGAAACAGTAATCTCTTTTTTACAAGCTTATATTTTTGCAGTGTTATCATTGATTTACTTAAAAGATTCGTTATATTTACATTAATATGTCTACGCTTTTAAGATTTTATTATGTATATTATAATTGAGTGCACAATTTGTTTGTTAATTGAGTTTTTACAACAAATCATAAAAGAATAGGTATACTTTATTTTATATTTGGTATGTTTGTAGGTGTGCTATCTATAACGTTTTCGGTATTAATTAGAATGCAATTAGCTTTTCCAGATAATGACTTTTTAAATTATAACTATCAGTTTTATAATGTGCTAGTCACGATGCATGGAATATTAATGCTTTTTTTTGTAATAGTACCAGTGTCTTTAGGGGCTTATGGTAATTTTTTTGTACCTATTTTAATAGGCGCACCAGATATGGCATTTCCAAGATTAAACAATTTCAGTTTTTGATTATTACCATCTTCACTTTTATTATTATTGGTCGCACCTTTTTGTGATGGTGGTCCAGGTACAGGTTGAACATTATATCCACCATTATCTTCTATATTAGGTCACCCTAATATGTCTGTAGATTTTGTAATAGTTAGTTTCCATTTAGTAGGTGTCTCTTCGATACTAGCTTCTATAAATTTCATTTGTACAATACTTTTTTATAAAGATGAGTCCATGGGCTTATTTAATTTACCATTGTATATTTGAGCAGTATTAATAACTTCTATCTTATTAATACTTGCATTACCTGTCTTAGCAGCAGCAATAACAATGTTACTATTAGATAGAAACTTTAACACCAGCTTTTTTGATCCTATAGGTGGTGGCGATATAATACTTTACCAGCATTTATTTTGATTTTTTGGACATCCAGAGGTTTATATCTTAATCATTCCAAGTTTTGGTATTGTTAGTCAAGTAATACCTGTGTTTTCTCAAAAAAAAATCTTTGGGTACCATTCGATGGTAGGGGCAATGATAATTATTGGTATTGTAGGGTTTTTTGTTTGAGCACACCATATGTATACTGCTGGTCTCGATACAGACACAAGAGCTTATTTTACTGCAGCGACAATGGTTATTGGTATTCCTACTGGTATTAAAGTGTTTAATTGAATATTAACCATGTGAAATGGTAGTATTGTCTTAAGAACACCTATGTTGTTTGCCATAGGTTTTGTTTTATTATTTACAATGGGTGGTTTGACAGGTGTTATTTTATCTAATGCAGGTATAGATATCGCATTACATGATACTTACGGTTTCGCTGATTCCGGAAAAACTTGTTTTCCTATTACTGATCTAATAAAGGAAATTAATATGTATATAAGGCTCAAATTTGTCTTACAAGTATTATATGTATTAACGGAGGTTGCTACTATAATTTACATGAACGGTCACATAATGAACTTGTCTCTTATGTGTTTAGGTATGACCCCCTTGAGCGTGTGTTTTTACTTTCATATACACCTTTTTATGATAAGAACTAATTTTTGTTATAAATCGAAATATAAAGTGACAGTACATAAAGTACTCATAGACTATGTAGTTAGTTTAAATCGATCAGTAGTGCTTTTTATATATAAATATATAGGGGTGAACTACGATAGTAGCAGACTCAATACAAAGGTGAGTTTTTTTGCAGGGCAGCTTTATAAAAATATAAATAAAGAAATACAATGAATTGATTTCTTTCTCTTGAGAAAACTTATTTATTTTTTTATATTGAGAATATATGCGATGGACTGAGACGTATTAACAATATTGTCGAATAAGATTTTTTTAATTTTTTTAAAGATTAATTCTTATTTCCTTAGTGTATATAGCGGGTATAATATAGCTTCAATAGTTTGTTTCAGAAGACGTGATTTTTTCATTGATGAAAAGTTTAACAATGATAAGTTATCATCTATTATAAACACTCACATATCTAATAATACATGACCTATGAAAGATAGTTTCGTCAGTTCTAGAATTAGATTATTTATTATTGCTTTGAAGAGTCATATAGCGGTATTAACAAGGCAAGATTTGGTTAAAGAGAGAATATCTTTAAGTAATTACTATTCCTTTCATTTATATAATAGATTGTACTCTATACAATCTATTAAAAAGACTAGCCACATTAACGATGAAGAGTGCTTAAATTTGTTAAATAAAACAAGATATATTCATTTTATAAAATACAATGTACAACTAGGTATTGTTAATATTATAGATCTAGTTTTGCAGAAGATGCTTCTTAACATCATAGAACCTTTTTACGAAGCATCTTTTAAAAAAATAGCAAACCACGCGTTTTTCTGTGTTAGCTCTGCTGTACAGAAAGTGTTTGAGTTATTAGGAGAGACGAACAAGGTTTTTATACATTTAGATCTACGTGATAGCTTTAATAGTATTTCTAGAAAGCGTTTATTAGGTATATGAGTACCTACACCTTTTAAAAAAGCAGTGATATATTGGTTTCACTCATCTCTAAATGTGCCTTCTCATTATAAAAAAAGTAATCTAGGTCCACTTTTTTGTAGTATACTGTTACAAAAAATATCCAAAAGTGTTTATAAAGAATCTCCTTATTTTCACTCAATAGGTGTGAAAAGCCCTTATACACATTGCATTTATTGTGCAGAGTCTTTAACACTGATATTTAATGTAGGGTGTAAATATGTGGTATTAAAAAAAACTTACGAGTATCTCGATCGGCTTTTTTTAAAAAAAACTACTATATCTCTTATCAGAGATAGGACAACTGTCTTTTCTAATTGGAGTAAAAGCCTAAAAATAAATTATTTAGGCTTTACTTTTAATTATAACCCGTCTTTACTTTTTGTGAATAAATCTCTATCTTTTTATCAGAGAGAGGGTACTTGCTATAAATTGAGAATATCTGTTTTAATGTCTTGTTTGAACACCCATAAATCTAAAATAAAAAAACTAATTAGAAAAAACTATCATAGTCGTGTAACGAAATTGATACGTTTGTTAAACACTATAATAAGTAGGTTTTTAACTTATTATAAGTTTTTCCCTCAATTAAGGAATGTTTTTTCATATTTAGATACCTTTGTGCATTCTAGAGTACTTATATTTTTAAAAAAAAAATATAAAAACACCCCTATTAATAAAGTGATAAAAAAACATTTTATTATCAAGTCTTGAACTTTTACAGATGGTTTTGGGGTCAAAGCAATTCGCTTAATAAAACATAGTAAGTCTTAAAAAACCTTTTTATATCTTTTTTTTGTTTTAATATACTTTTTTTTAATGGTTTTTTCTCTAAATATTCAGATATTAAGAAGAATTAAATAAAACCTGACTTATTCCTCTGTCTTTCTCGCAGGAATTTCTCTGTCTTTATCGCAGGGAATAGAACATGACGTTTTCCTCTGTTCTTCTCGCAGAAGCGAGTTTTTTTTCTTTTTAGAAAGAAGAAAACTTTTTTAAAAAACGACTTTTTTTTATTAAAATAACTTATGGTTGCAGAATTCAAATTTTTAGGTGCAGGTATAGCAACAGTAGCTCTTTCGGGTGTAGGTAACGGTATAGGTTACATTTTCAATGGATTATTAAATGCTGTAGCAGTTAATCCAAGTCTTACTAAAGTATTGTTTAATTACGCAATTATCGGTTTTGCTTTAACTGAAGCAATTGCGTTATTTACTTTAATGATTGTTTTTTTAATTTTGTTTTAGTATTGTATGGTTCTTAGTATTTAGTAATATTAAGTTATCAGATAATCCAAGATGCACTGTGAAATTCTTTCCTTCTTTGTATTATTATTTATAAATAATAGCAAGTGATAGTAAAGTGCAATTAGAACAAGTATTGTATATTCCAAAATATCAAGTAATACTTAGAGATATTCTTATGTAAATAATTTTCTGAAATAATATAAATATGATGTAAATATTATTTCATGCAATTTTTTATACTTTAATTAAATGTAAAAGTACACGTAGAGAGCGTAGTACTAGGCGACTGGTTTGCTGTGTTCGGAGGGAGTTTAGTAAACAGATATGTTTTTGTAAGAACTATCCCAATTATGTTGTTGCTCATTTTCACTATGTATTATCAATGGGTGCTGTGTTTGCTATCTTTTCTGGTTTTTATTATTGATTTGGTAAAGTAACAGGATATCAATATTCTGAAACTTTAGGTAAATTACATTTTTGACTTACTTTTATAGGTGCTAACATAACCTTTTTTCCAATGCACGTCTTAGGGCTTTCAGGAATGCCTAGAAGAATACCCGATTATCCAGATATGTATGCAGATTTAAATATACTTTGTTCGATAGGTTCTTTGATAGCTAGTTTAGGGTTGTTGTTATGGTTCTATGTAATAATAGATGCGTTTTTTAATCAAATAAAATGTGCTAGTAATCCTTGACAGATCTATCCTTCTTATGAGGAATTTTTAATTAGAGTGTGAAAAGTGTCTAAATACTTAGATAGCTCTTTCGACTTAAATAGTACTTCTAATTACATTTCAGATAAAAATACACTAATATCTTCTTTAAAAAGTAAAAAAGTTGATCTTCAAACGTTATCTCATTTGATTTTAAAAGATAATCTATTTGATATTAGTAATGGTGTATTACATATATGAATGAGATTACATAATAGGTATAAATATACTTTAGAATTTAATTCTAAAAGTTACAAAGTAGATACGTTAGAGTGAACACTCACATCACCTCCAGCATATCATACTTTCACTAAACCTATAAAAATAATTATAACTGCAGAGAAGTACAATACATTTAAATTTAAAAATAATAAAAAAGCTTATATTGATTACACTTCTTCTATAGAAGGTAACTATTTTAATAGTTTTATATTTTCAGGTAATATTTTAAGTACTATTTATATGTCTTATAATAATAAAAATATAGATACCAATATAACTAAAGATTATGTTGTAAAAAAGAAAAATGTCTGCAATACATCTAAATCTAATTTATACGTTTCTTCGTATATGTACAAGTTGGACCATAGATTATTCTCTAATTTCTTAAGGAACAGAGCTATAAATTTAAGTTTTTTAAAAGATAATGAAAGATTATCTGATTTGTTCTTTAAAAAAGTATTAATTGATAGTTTAAAATAAGTCTCTTAGCAGAAAAATTCCTTTTTTTCTTTTGTTTATAAAGTTTGTTATTTCCGGTCTTTTGGTAAAAGTTATCATCTCAGATAGAGTGAGTTCGAATCTCATTGCCGGTCATTTTGTTCTTTTAACTGTACTTGTTAGTACAGTTAAACTTAACTTCTTTTAAACTTAAAATGTGTAAAACTTAATGTTTTTTCTAGAGATTTTATCTATCTACCTCACCAAAAACAATGTCTTGGGTGCCTATAATAGTTACTAAATCTGAAATCATATGACCGTTTGACATATGATTTAATGCCTGTAAATGCATAAAACCAGGTGTTCTTATTTTACATCTATAAGGTCTATTTGACCCATCAGAAATCATATATATACCAGTTTCCCCTTTTGGTGCTTCCACACATCTATAAATATGTCCTTTCTTTACATATAACCCCTCACTGTATATTTTAAAGTGATGTATAAGCGCTTCCATAGACTGTTGCATCTTCTTTCTTGTTGGATTGGTAATTTTATTATCATCTACTTTTATTAAACCTGCAGGTAGGTTTTGAAGACACTGCATAATGATATTGATACTTTGCCTCATTTCGAGTATACGTATTAGATATCTATCATAGCAATCACCATTTTTACCTAATGGTACCACAAAGTTTAAATGCTTATACATTTCATAACCATACTTTTTTCTAATATCTCAATCTAAACCGGAACCTCTACATAAAACGCCTGTGAGTCCTAGATCGATAGACTCTCTATAATTTATTTTTGCTACATCAACCAATCGTTGTTTTCAAATTCTATTATTTGTTAAAAGTTCTTCTACCTCATTAATTCTAGAGTTAAACTGATTTACAAATAAATAAATCTCTTGTAACATACCAAAAGGTATATCAAAGTTAACACCACCAGGTCTAATATATGCAGCATGCATTCGAGACCCAGAAACTCTTTCATAAAATTCCATAATCTTCTCTCTTTCCTCAAAAGACCATAGTAATGGCGTTAATGCACCTACATCTATTGCGTGTGTCGTGATCGATAGTAAGTGGTTTAAAATTCTAGTTAATTCTAAAAAAATAACTCTTATATATTTCGCTCTATAAGGTATATTTATTTGTATTAAGTTTTCCACAGTATATGAATATAGATGTTCTTGTGCCATCATAGACACGTAATCTAATCTATCAAAATATGGTAAAGCTTGTAAATAAGTTTTATATTCAATTAGTTTCTCAGTACCTCTATGTAGTAATCCTATATGTGGATCTGCTTTAATTATTATTTCACCATCTAATTCTAATATTAATCTTAAAACCCCATGCGCTGAGGGGTGTTGTGGTCCAAAATTTAAAATAAAATGTTTTATTTTTTTAAACACTTTTTGTAATGTATAACTTTTTTTTATCTTTCTTAAAAACTACAATAGTTTGTATTTGCTTTTTTATTTTTTTCTTTATTTACTTACTTTATTATAATTCTATTTATTGTAATGTAACTCTTCTTTATTTATATAATAAAATATATTAAAATTATGGTATACAATCTGAAAATTATACATTATAATTTAATTTTTTTAACTTTTCTGAACAAATGTCTTTAAAAAAAAAGCCAATTGATTTTGTATTACAACTATATTTATACTCTGATGTAAAAATGTTTGACTCTAAAATAAAAACAGCTCTAAGTAAAAAACGTATTTCTCATCATGATTTGATGGACATATTTAGATATAAGATCAAATATTTAAATATCAATACAGTTTTAAAATTGAATGTCTTTGTTTATTGCTTTACAGATGGTACTTTTATTGTTTATATAAAGTTACCTTCTCTTTATAATTTATTGAGCCGCTCTATAAATTTAAAGCAAAATTTTAAAATACCTGGAAAGATGTTAACTTATAACAATAACTTTTATATCTTAACACCTTATATAGTTTATGAAATAGCAAAATTTAAATATCAATATGAAAGTTTTACAAATGTACCTTTTATTGATTACTATAAAAGATGTGTAAATGGCTTTAAAAGTAATGGTCTTCTTTTGTATTTATGTTAGACCTTTCAATACCTTATGATCAAACTAATATATATAAAAAATCGTTTAATCAAATAAACATAGCTTATTTTTTTTTTAATAAAAAAGTACATTTTATACATAGTGACACTTATAAAAAACATAAGTACTATCAATGTTGAACAAATAACTTAAAATGCTTTTTTGGTTATAATAAAAAGTTATTATTTTTTTTACTACCTATATTTGGGTATAATAAAAACATACTTTTTACAAATGTAGATGAATATTATTTCACATGTTTTAAGTATTTGTTAAGATATTATGGATATTATTTTACTTTAAGTTGGTATTTACTTTATTTAAAGCAAAGACATTTCATACTACCTTTATTGTCTAAAGGTATACGTTTTTACAAAAAATATCCTTGCCGGGGGCAACGTACACATACAAATTATAAAACAACAAGGAAAGTAAATAAAAACATAACATTAAAACTCTTTAAAAAAAAATTAAATAAAAGATTTATTACTAAATTTTTCCCTAGTTATAATGAAATGAACTTGTTTTATTATCATAGATTTTAATTATTTTTATGTTTTTGCAATCGAATAATAATCATGATAGAGATATATACAAAAAATTTATTCTTTTTTATAATATAATTAACACTTTATTTTTTAATAAAGACATTTGAGTATACTTCTTGTTACCTAACTTTTTATACTTTTTAAAAAAAAAAATCAAATCGTTAAATTGAACTTGTAATATACAAAATGTGTTACACACATTTGTTACAAAAAACGTCTTTTTAAAAAAAGACGTTTTTATATATAACTTTTTAAAAAAAATTATTACACTCTTTAAGACTTATTTATGAAGTATACACTTAAAGTGTTTTAATAATTTTTTTTATTTAAAGACGTCTGCCTTTTTTAATTTTAAATCAAAGTATAAGTGTTTTGATTTATCAAATAATTATTTTTATTATATGAGAAAACAAAGTATCTTATATAGTAAATTTAAATTTTTTTTTGATAATAGTATTACACCATTTATGAACTTCAACAAATTGTCGAATTGTCTTTTTTTAAAAAAAAAAATAGCATTACATAATATACTACATAATCTATTGAATGATACTTATTTTTTATATTCTGATATAAATACTTTTTTCAACAATAAAACACTTGCTATAAATAGACCGATTCGTTATTTTAAAATATTTAATTCTATAATCTTTTCTAATAGAAATGTGTTTTTTAAAAATATAATCAGTTATAATTTGAAAGACTTTTTTTATATAAAAGACAATTGTCTTTTTAAAAAAAAAAGCTCTTTTAATAAAAACAAATTTAATCTACTTTTACTAAATAAAAAAATTTTTTTTTTATTAAAAACAATATTTTTTTATCTAATAAGAAGTGATCTTTTCTTTCTAACTATTATTATAAATTGTTTATTAACTACAAAACGTCTTTAACAGTTTTTTATAAATTATATAATAGAAAGAAAAAACACAGTCTTTTATTTAAAAATTTTTTTTTACATAAAAAATTGAACTATTACAGTATGTTAAGTGCTAAAACAGACAACAAACATAATCTAAATACATTCTTTAGTACGGGCAATAGAAACAACATTTCATTTAAAACACATTTATCTTATAGGTCTAAGGTTTTAAAACTTAAGAAACCTTTTTTTAAGAAGTATGTGTATTTACAAAAAAAAAATAAAATGTTTTATTTTTTTAAAAAAATAAAACACTATAAATACATTAACTTTATTTGTTTTTATATGTATTATTATTCTATTAATTCTAGATATTCTATTTTCTTATTAAAAAAGAGTATCTCTAGATGCATTACCTTTTTTAAAATATTCACCCTTTATTTGTTTAATAAGAAGTTGTTTGTAAAAGAAAGCACTTCTTTTATAAACAAATATAAAAAAACGTTTGTTTTTAAAAAAAATTTATTATATAGTAATAGTATTAAGTTTAATAGGAAACATAATAAAAACACATGTTCTTTTCTACTTAATAGTCTAGATTCTAAATACCTATCTAAATATCGTAATAAGAAACATAAAAATACATTGTACAGTAATAATTTTTTTCTAAATCAATTTAAACCTTTGTTTTCTTATTTCTCAAAAAACAAAACGTTTTTAAAAAATAAATTATCGATTTTTTTACTTTTAGATAATAAGGATAAGTACAGTAATAGAACATATGATAGAGTTAGTAATAGGCGTTTTAACACTATGTTAAAACGAAAATGATTTAAAAGTGTAAGACCTCATAAAAGAATAGACTTGAGTCCTTATAAAAGAAGAGCTTATAAAAGAATAAATAGAGTAGCTTGTAATAAAGAATTATTCAGTACTTTTTCAAATAAAAATATTAAACAATTGAAAAGCTATTTTAACTCATATATAAAAAGATCTTTTTTTAAAAGCTCAATGATTTTAAAAAAAAATCTTTTTTTTAATAAACACTGAATTAGTTCTAAAAAACTTTATAATACAAAGTTGATCTCTTTGTATAAAAATGTTTTTTATTTTAGACCTCATTACAGTTCTCTGTTTTCTAAGGTGGGTACTCTTTTTAAAGGATTAAAACTAGTATTTGACAAACATGACTTTTATCCAGTTGAGAAATTGAAAATGTTTTTAAAAATGTATAAGATGTACAATGTTTATAATATTAGGTACTATATAAAGAAATTACATTTATATTTATTTTTTAAATATTTTAAACACAACATAAGCCACCATTTCTTTTCAATTTTTTTTACTAAAATAAATAGTTATCTAAAAGAGCGTGTTAAGGTTAAAAATATAGTATCTTATCGTTATAATTTTGTCCATAGAGGTACCATCGTGTTTAAAAATGTATTAAAGAATGTTTTTTTGACTTTAATAGATTCTAAAGGCAATACTTTATACACTATGTCTTCAGGTAGTTTGTCTTTTAAAAATCATGCACGGTATAAAAACAGTCATTATATAACGATTGAACATTTAACTAAGAAATTTTTTAAAAATATTAGACTTATCATCAAAGCTCTTAAAATTAGATATTTAAATATTTTTATAAAAGGTTCATTATTTAATAATAATTCTTTTTTTAATAGTATAAAACAAATACTTCGTTATCATTATAGTTTTTATAAAAAATACAGTCTCTTATTTAAAAAATATTATATTTTTTTTAAATCTTATTTTAAATTTTTTAAAAGAAATTTAATGATAAATAGAGAGACTGTGTGTATAAACATTAATAATTATTTATACAATATATATAAATTATTAGTAGTTATGAAATTTCTTACAAAGTATATTAAATCAAAAAGATTAAAGATACTATTTATAAAATATAAATTAAAAAGAAAAAATATTTTTCAAAATGAAAAAATATAAGAGTATTACAAATTCAATGAGACATGTTTTATTATTGAATCAAAAAGATTTATCAAATAAAAAAAAAATTCTTAGCTTATCAAAAATAAAAAAGAAACACTCCGGTCGTAATAACACAGGTAAAATAATGATTCGTTCTAAGTCTTCTAAAAATACACATAAGAACTTTTATAGAATAATAGACTATAAAAGGTTAATGAACTCTAATATACCAGGTAAAATCTGTAGATTTGAATATGATCCAAATAGGTCTTCTTTCATTACATTAGTTAGGTATTGGAATAATATATATTGTTATATAATAGGTATTTCTAATTTATCTTTAAATAATGTTATATATTCTTATAACTATAATATTTTAAATACGAAAACTTATAATTTAGGTGACAGTAATAGTCTTATCTACTTACCTAAAGGTTCCATTATAAATAATATAGAATATATACCTAACCATGGTAGTGTTTATGCACGTTCTGCAGGCACTTATGGTATATTACTTAAAAAATATATAAATATAAATAAAGCCTTAATAGAATTACCTTCCAAAGTGCAACTCTATATCTCTATTTATAATAAAGCTACTTTAGGTGTTATATGTAATAGTTTATATAGTAAGATATCTTTAGGTAAAGCAGGTAGAAATAGGTGATTAGGTCGTAAATCTATTGTTAGAGGTGTTGCTAAAAATGCTATAGATCATCCCCATGGTGGTGGTGAGGGTAAAAAAAATAATCCTGCATTACAAAAAAATCCTTGAGGAAAAGCTTTGAAATGAAATTTAAGAAATAAAAAAAATGTTTTATATTAATAAAAATCTAATAAAACTATACCATAAAAAACAATTAAATAACGTTTATACTAAAGATAAATCTGTTGTTATTACAAAAGATGCCATTAATAAGACATTTTTTGTATATAATGGTAAAACGTTATTAGAAAAAGAGATGAATAATTTTTATTTGATAGGTAAAAAGTTAGGTAGCTTAAAAAATATAAATACTAAAAAAATGAGTGTATATAGATCAAAAAAGAAAAAAAAAAGTTCAAAAAAAAAATAGATGTCGATGTCTAATACTATATCTCTAAGACAGTTTTTTATATGAAATTCTAATTGATTTTGTGATTTTAATTATTATAATTTAGTTTTTGAGGATATCAAGATCTCTAAATATTTGAATGATATATTTTATAATTTTGGGTTACCTACAAGTAATTTTATTATAAAAAGATATATTAATCAAATGATTATACAATCGAATATACATTTTAATTTTTTATATAAAAAAGTACATCTTAAGATTCAAAGATTAAAATATCTTTTTAGAAGACATAAAAAATTTTCATTAAATAACTTTCTATTAAAAAAAAACACTTTTTTTATTTTTAGAGAATATTTACATTTTTTTTTTGAATTTTTTTTTTTAAAATCAAAATCTTTAAGTTGAAACATTAAAGATTTTTTTAATTTTAACTTTGTTTATTTTAAGTTTAAAAAAAATAAAGTTATAGATTTGTTTTATAATTCTTTTTGTAATAAAAGAAAGAAATTAAAAAAACTATTTTTTGATTCTTTATTAAAATTAAAGACTCTTAGAAATAGTAAACAAATTAGATTTTTTGTTTTGAAATATATATTTCTTTTAAAAAACCATTCCGACTTTTCAGAAAAAAGTATTCAAGTACAAAACAAGTCTAAAAGACGTCTTAAAGTGTTTAATACTAGTCTTGTTAGAAACCAGCTAAAAAACACGACTTATTTCTTCGACTTTATTCCTTATACCGATTATACTATTCTTCGAACACCTATTAAAAGTTTCTCTGTTAATTTCGATATAAAGTTGAAAGATATTCTATTTGAACCTTTCCAATTAAAAGAGACTATTTTAGTTAATAGCAGGTTGTTTTTTAGTAATAAGTTATTATTTAAACACAACGATAAACCAAATAACAATTACAAGGTACATAGTACAAATAAATCAAATAGCAGTTATAAAGCATATAACAATAATACGCAAACACATTCTTTTAAAGGAGATAATAGGTACAATAGAAAAAACCACTTCAAAGCTAGACGGTATAAACGTAAGTTTATACCTGCTACTCGTCAGCATAATAATGATAACAAGTATAAAACGTTTAGTGCTTTTAAAAAAGCAGTAGATAATATATTTAATAATAAAATAGATCTATTAAAGAGACTAATACGTAATAAGTCTAAGTACAATCAGTTATTTCTAAAAAAACCAAATACTCATAAAACTTTTTTCAATTGAAAAAAAATGAAAACGCCGGCGTTTTTATCTTTTTTCAATTATACTTCTAAAAAGAGTGTCTTTAAAAGTACAAATAACATATTGTGTTCTCTTCTAATATCAGTATTACTTTTTTTCTTTATATATTCAAAAAATGAAAGCTCTAATTTAAGAGCTTTCCAGAGAGTATTTAATAACTATAAACAGTTTATAGTAACTTATATAAAATCTAATAGTGTATTTTACTTAAAAAAACCTTCTCACTTTTTAAAATATTATAATACTTCAAATAAACACTTCCACAGAAAAAAATTATCAAAAAATAAAAAGGTACAATTACCTTTTTATTTTTTTAAAAGATATTACAATTATGTTATGACATTGTGTGCACTTGACACGAGTATAAAAAAAACATTTTATTATAAATATGTTTTCAATGTACAAGATTTGTTATACTTATATAATGATAATACCTTTTATATACAGAAGAATATCGTTTTCTTTAATAGTGCTCTTAGGCACTTTATTTTATCTATGAATTTAGATAATGTGTATTACACAACTCTTATTTTTTTTTTTAAAAAAAAATTTAAATTATTTAAAAAACCTCTTTCTATAAAATGTTATTTTTTAAAATATCTAAATTCTTATATGAATAATACTAATTTGTTAATGTTATTATTAGTCATGGATAATTTAAAGAACGTACATGTTTATAAAAACATTCTTTTATATAAACGTTTTAAAAATAATGTATATATAACATATAAGTACTCTAACTCTATTAAGAACAACTCGGTGGATAAAACAATGTGAAAGTTTCACGCAAGGTATACTATTTTTAATAAATATGTACATATTAACAATGCTTATTTAAAATTACTTGATTTTAAAACCACATTTGCGTTTTTTCAAGATTTAACAACGTATTTAAAAATGAATATAAATTGGATTTTTAATAAGAACAAATATTTTTCTTATAGTATAAATTTATTAAATAATATAGTTATACACAAAACAACTAGTAATATCTCTAGATTAGACAGTAATGTGTTTTATAAAGAAAATTCGTTCAAAAGATTTAACTATTTTAATAGCTTTATAATAAACAACAACCTTTTCGAATCCATGTATAAGCACTTTCGACCTTGTTCTGAAGACAAGTTTAGTGCTAGTACTTTAGATAAGTACAACTATTTGATATACTTGTTTAGTACTCATGGCTCTTTGAATACACATTTAAAAAAAGTAATTGTGTTTTTTAAAAAAAATACATTACTTTTTAATTGGTTTAATAAGATAATAGTAACAAACATCTTTAAAAATGTTTTTTATGTATTTAAAAATGTATTATTTTTAACTTTAAAAAAAATGAAAATTAATAGGAATATATTTTATAAAAACAATGTCTTATTAATTTTCAACTATTTTATTAATAACTATATTGTTAATAAGGTTATACACAGATATTATAACAACTACAACCTATTTAGTAGTATATATTTATGTTATAATAGTAATTTCAATTTTAAAAATTATATAGAAGATATAACATTACTATTTACAATGAAAAACAATACCTTTTCTTATTATTATTTAAAATATATAACTTTAAATTTGTTTTATTTTTTTTATAGTCTTGAATCTACTATTTCTATTTATAGTAATCAAAATTGTTTTTTACTATTAATATATAATTTTAAAACTATAAATTTTTTTAATAGTGCTAAAATATTATGTGAATTTATTACACTACATTTAAAAAAGAAAATGACAATTAGAAAAGTGTTTTTTTTTATAAAAAAAAAACAGAGGTCTGAAATGTATCGAAAAAATACACTCATTAGAGATAGAAAGAACAAATTTGTTAAAAACTTTTTTATAAATTATAGATTTCCTTTAAAAGGTATACGTGTCTTATATTCAGGTAATCTAAAAAAAGCTAAAAGAAAAAAAAAAATTAGTTATTTTGTATGACTATCAAATATATTGTATAGTGGTAAAATGCCTTTTAGACAATTCAAATATTATATTGATTATCATAAAAGATCAGTTTTCTTAAAGAATGCTAGTGTAGGTATTAAAGTATGGTTGTTGTATAATATTTATAAAAAAAAAAACATAGATGTCGAATAACTCTTTTATAAGTTCATTTAATATAGGTACACTTTCAAATAAACTGTTTATAAATATTCGTTTAAATAGTAGAAATATAAGATTATGTAAATCCTTATATTTAAATAATCTTATTAGTTCTTATAACTATAATTACAAATCGAAACAAATGAGATTATGTTTTAACCCGATTATCTTTCATAATAAAATGAGTACTATTAAACAAGTCTCTAAAGCGAGTAGAAAAGTTAATATATCAATAAAACAATTAAACAGATGAAAATATAGTAAAAGTCGTTTTTTTATATTATCTACTGACAAAGGTATTTTAACAAGTAGTGAAGCATTAGCTTATGGTATTGGGGGTGAGTTACTTTTTATATTTAAATATTAATGTTTAATTATTATTTATTTAATAAAAATGATTTTTTTTTTTATAAAGAAGCTAATGTTTTCTTATTTTACACTCGTTTAGGAATTGTTAAAATAAAAAAACATGAGTTAATGAATATGTTTATTAAAAACTATTTTTACTATCTATATAATTTGTCTCTTTTTACATTTAATTTTTTTAAAAGTTTCATAAAAACTATTAATTTCGGACACATTAATAAATTAAAAATGGTAGGTATAGGTTATAAACGTTTCTACAATAATAATTTCGTTACTTATAAACTAAGATATAGTCACTTAATATATAAAACAATACCGTTTAATCTCCTAACATTTAAGAAAAAAAAAAAAAGAAAGTGAACTTCTTTCTTTAGTTTGAATAAAGAAATTAATAATACTTTTTTTTATAAAGTTTTATTATATAGAGTTTCAAACGTCTATACTAAAAAAGGTTTTTTTAAAATACATCAAAAAGTGAACTTTAAAAAAGCCATTCTTTAACGAAAATAACTATGTCCGAAGAGAACATTATTCAAACTATATCATATATTAACAGTATCAATACTAATGGCTCCACTTCATGTATTTTAAAAAAAAAAAAAACTTTCTTTTTTCATTATGATGGTAATTTTTTAAATTGTACCTTTTCCAGTGTAACATCTAAGACATTATCTTCTTTAACAAAAGATACCTTTTTAAAAAGCTATATGTACTTTTTGCCATTTTCTTCTATGACTATTGCCGAGTACCACTACTTTTCTACACATATCGCTTCTATATTAAAAAACGTATGCCTTTTTGAAAAAAAATTTCATTTATTTTTAAATTATACATACGGTTTCATTGAAAGTAATTTTCAAAATTTAAATAATATTATTTATTATAAAAATATTTTAATATCTGATATTTTTTTTTATTAATATGTTAATTAAAAAAAGAATAAAGTTAATTAATTTTTTATACAACGATAAAGTACAATTCATTAGTTTTCTTTCTTTGTGCAATGATAAAAAAAAGGTTAAAACTGTTTTTAATCTTTTTACTGTTCCAGAATTGGTATTAAAACATCATAGTTGATTATACCTTATTATAGGTAAAAATGAATTATTTGATTATAATTTTATAATAAAACATTTAAATCTATTAAAGTTATATAAGGACTCTATTTTTTTTTATAAATCTAAATATTTATTTACTTTTAAATTCTTTAAAAATGATTTAAAAAAGAATTTAAATTTTTTTTTATTTATTACTAAAACAGTAATGTACTGTAATTTGACATTTTTTAAAAAATTGAGGGATTTTTTACTTTTTTTTTTTTACAAATGAAAGTTATATGTGTTGTTTTTTTTTTTAAATGCATGTTTTTATAAATTATTTATTTATTATAATGTCTTTTTTATCTAAATAACTATGATTACTTTCAGACAATTAATAATGAGATATAAAAGAGTTCCTAAGAAAAGAAAAAGTTTAGTACCTGCATTAGAAAGATGCCCTCATAAACTCGGTACGGTTCAAGATAGTTTAATTGAAAATCCTAAAAAACCTAATTCTGCTAAAAGATGTGTTTTTCGTTTAAAATTAAAAAATAATCGAATTATCAGAGCTCATATACCTGGAACTTATAAATTATATAAGAAACAAAAAAAACTTAATAAATTTGGTGTAGCTTTAGTTAGAGGTGGTAGAACACAGGACTTAATAGGTATACGTTATAAATTAGTGTTATCTAAATTTGATGTGCCAGGTATATGAAAAAGAAGGACTCGAAAAACTAAATTTGTTCGAGATCCATATAGTCCTTGGTAAAATAATATTCAATAATTGCTTTTATTTTTATTTGTTGTAATAATCTTACTTTTTATTTGTTGTAATTCTCTTACTTTTTTAAGTATTAATTCGTTATATAATTGGTACCATAAAAAGATAATGGACTGTTATTCTTTACTTGACCATTTATTTATACAATTTTTTATATCACTTCCTATAACGTAGTATAAAGTTAGGGAGAGGAGTGCCTCTCTACATTAGTGTAGACCCCTCCCTAACTTTATACTACGTTAGGCACGAATAAAATTAGGGAGGGGTCTACACTAATGTAGAGAGGCACACCCCTCCCTAACTTTATTCGTGCCTAGTATAACACATCTTAAAATAAAAAAATGATAATGTTAATCACTTATATTCTTTATTGTTGTAGACCTTCTAATGGGGGTAGCAGAGAACTATCTCTGTTTTGCCGAGTTATCTCCGCAAGTGACATCTGTATATTGTTTACAAAGGTTTATAAGCTTTTAAAACAATATCAAATGTTTATTAAAATCTTTGTAAAACTTCTTCTTTATTTTTTTTTATTAGTTCTTTTTTATAATTACAATTATGGATTTTAAAGTACTGTTCTTATTTTTTATAATTATACCTTTTATATCGAACATGATATATATATGTACTTTTATTCGATATGAGTACATTCTTTTGGTTCACGGTAACGTGGTTGAATACCCGTTACTATGTTGTACCATAACATTTGTTACATTCTTACTTCTAGTATTACCCTATTTTATCTATACACACAATGGTAGATTCTTATATTGAACACTCTTTGTGTGTAATTTGATAATATACGTAGTATTGACATTATTATTTGTCAAGCTACATTTAAGTAACGTAGGTCCTATTTCCCTATTAGGGGGGGAAATAGTACTTATTAAGATAATACCTTTGGAACATAAAGTGAACTACGTATTCTCTTATTTAGAGACACGTAGTACACAATTAATTGTTCAAAATGATATAAAAGCGTCAAGCTTTTATGTTGATATATCACCTAAACAATTCATCTATTGTTTAGGTTTAAATGATTTAGATGAGATTAAGAAATCTATTGATATCTTCACTAGTGAAGATATCAATAGATACCTTGATCGCTCTGAAGCAGATTACGCTTCAGAGAACACTTCTTTGTTATCTGTGTTCTCAGATAACTTAGAATCATATAAAATGACATTTTCGTCTTGAGATACAGATGTTAAACTGTTACTCATTATGAGTGCAGTTACATTTGTAACATTCTTAGCGTACCTTTACGTACGCTCTGATGGCTCTCATGGCTCTCATGAAGACAAAACCTGTTCCGAACCAGTAATTCGTTCGGAACCAGTTATTAGTTCGGAACCAGTAATTGGTTCGGAACAGGTAAAGAATATTAGTTTAAATGGTGACCCTATGGATACTCCTCTTGATTCAGAAACTATTGAGTTTCTAGAGAGTGAGTATCATAATCTTCAAGAGGAAACTGGTATTTCAAATATCAGTATTGAAGAGGGTATAATTGCGGAGCATCAAATGCTCCGTGATAGCCATGTTCCATTCATCAAGGAATTCCTTGATGGAAAGGGGGACCCTACTAAGATGAAGCAACTCTTAGAGTTGTGGGAAACTTGTGGGGGGTCTTTGGAAAACATCTACTATCCTCTTAAGAGGGAGATGTTTTTTCTAAGTTCAGATATCTCTGCTAAGCAGGAATGTCTGCTAAGCAGGAATGTCTGGATAACTACCAACCCTTGAGTCCCCCTGAAGGGTTATCAGAAGACCTGGTGAGCCAGGATATGATAAACGTTCTGACATTGGATAAGGCAATCTTATCTTATACAGAACGTTTAGATAAAATAAACATGTTATTAGAAATTCTGGGAACTATCTCAGACTTATTTTAACTGTTTGTTTCTTCACGTTTAAACTATATATATTTGTCGTCGTAGAAATGACTCCTATAGCTTAAAGTAAAAGCAACATACTTTACATCTGTAGATAGTGGTGCGAAACCACTTGGGAGTAATACTAAATCTAAATACTAAACTTCATATAAAATGTCTCTTTATAGATATTAATTACCTCTTTAATAAAGAGAAGAATAAGATAAGGTAAAAAGACTATAAAGTAAATAATTCAAATAAAATATGTTTAAATATATATTATATACTTATATAAATGTATTTGTTTTTATGGTGTTGTCTTTAGGTCTATCTTGCATTTTCGTAGGTATTTGTTACTTCTTATCTAAGAGTAGATATAATTTTGAAAAGATCACAAGCTATGAGTGTGGGTTTGATCCTTTTTCGGATACAAGAGAGCCTTTTGAAATTAAATTTTATTTAATAGCGATTCTATTTATTATTTTTGATGTAGAGATAATCTTTTTTTTACCATGAATTGTTTGTCAAAAACAATTATTATTATTTGGGTATTATACAATGTATATATTTTTTATAATTTTAATAATTGGATTCTTCTATGAATTTAAAAAATGTTCTTTAGATTGAAATTAAGTATGTGTGTGTTTTTTTTTCTAGAAAAATTAAGTTTTTTTTTTATAACAATAATATTTGTTTTATTATGTATCGCGATATTTACCTTGGTAGAAAGGAAAGTAATGGCGAGTGTACAAAGAAGAAAAGGCCCGAATATCACAGGTCTATTCGGATTCCTTCAACCCTTTGCAGATGGATTAAAATTATTATTAAAAGAAATAATAATACCGTCTAACAGTAATATATTTGTTTTCCTAATATCCCCCATTTTAACTTTATTTTTTACAATTTTTTTATTTTTTATGGTGCCTTTTTCTCCAGGTTATATTGTTTTAGAATCGCCCTTTTCAATACTGTTTTTATTAGCAATATCATCATTAAGTGTACATGGTATCATATTTTCAGGTTGGTCAAGTAATTCTAAATATGCCTTTTTAGGTAGTATTAGATCAGTATCTCAAATGATTTCATATGAAATTTGTCTAAGTACTATATTTATAGGTGTTATATTATTAAGTGGTTCTTATTCATTAATAGATCTAGTATACTATCAAGAACATGTTTGGTTTATAGTACCTCTATTCCCCTTATGGGTATTATTTGTGATTGTTTCTTTAGCTGAAACCAATCGTGCACCTTTTGATTTGCCTGAAGCCGAAGCCGAATTAGTAGCTGGTTATAATGTAGAATATTCTTCTATTTTGTTTGCAATGTTTTTTTTAGCAGAATACGGTAATATTTTAATAATGTGTTCTTTATCGACTATATTTTTTTTAGGTGGATGAAATAGCATTTTTTTTTTTAGTACTTATTTTTCTTTTGCTTTAAAAGTAAGTTTTCATGTTTTTTTGTTTTTATTAGTTAGATTCGCGTATCCAAGATATAGATACGATCAATTAATGAAAATATGTTGAAAAACGATACTCCCATTATCTTTTTTTTTTATCCTCTTAGAAGCATCTGTAATGCTTGCTTTTAATATTTTTCCACATATATAATTGATGCTTTTAAAAAGTATTTATAATTGTTTATATTATTCGAGTCAAAATAGAGAACTCTTTACTGTTATTTGTACTTTGGGCTCTTCTAAGAAGAATAAAGAAATACTTAATTACATATTTTTTTATATATATTCCAATGCAATATTATTAAAGTACCTCACTGATAAAGAAGATGAGAATAAAGTAAAGTATTTCAAAGACCCTTTTTTATTGGGTAATGCGATTAGTAATAACGTAGTATTTTTGAATTTTGATATACAGCTTAAAAATAATTATTTTTTTTGACATTTCTTTTCTAATGATTATTTAATTAGATCTTTTCTAAATGTAATTATGAATAGTGGTAAAAAGTACAACACTTATAATATAATCTATAAATCGTTTTATTTTATAAAAAAGCTAATAGGTATTCAACCTATATTACTTTTAAAAAAATTTCTATATAAGTACAGGTTTTTATTTAATATACACTACATAACTTTAAAATACAAAGTTATAACTTTACCTAAATTACTTTCTGTAAAAAGTCAAATAAATAGATCAATAAAGTATATACTTAACACTTTGAAGTTCAAAAGTTTAAAAATAAAAAGTAACAACAAGCACATATCTTTCTATAAAAGAATAAGTTATTTAGTATTGAATTTTTTTCTAAATAACTTTGTTTTTAAAAAAACAATTCAAAGACAAAGAGAACAGTTATTGAGAAATAAATATGTATTCTTCAAAGAAGAACATAAAAATAAATATATTACTAATGATGAGATTAATTCTAAAAAACCAAGATTATTTAAAATGAGAAAAACTAAATTCAGACAACGTTCTATAAATAAATCTTATAAAATAAAAAATAATAGAATAAAATATTTAAACACACCTTTTTTGATAAAAAATGATTTTTTAATAACAAATCATCAAATACATATATTATCAAAAAAAAAAATAAAATCGAAATGAATTTAGCTCTTCAAAATTAACAATATTATTATTTATTTTATTTTAATTTATTTTAAGTTCTTAAAATAAATTAAAATAAAATAAATTAAAATAAATAAATTAA
Source organism: Bugula neritina (assembly GCA_964035545.1). Classification (NCBI taxonomy): domain Eukaryota; kingdom Metazoa; phylum Bryozoa; class Gymnolaemata; order Cheilostomatida; family Bugulidae; genus Bugula; species Bugula neritina. The sequence goes on from CAXIUT010000205.1 coordinate 34,661, forward strand.
TTAACAAAATGATTTATTCTTACCTCTCACAAATATATCCAAAATCTTTTTTAAAACATGTAAATTCTTTTAATACAAATCTTAATTTATTTACAAATAAAAATGTAGTTATTAAGAATAGTAAAACAAATCTTTACATAAAACACACTATTTTAAATAATTTTTTATATTTTTTATCTAAACATATGAATACCTCTTTGACACTATTTGTAGATTTGAGTGCGTCAGATTATCCTAATAGTATATATAGGTATTTATGTGTTTATAATTTATCATCTTTCTTTTATAATATGAGAGTTACTTTAAAAGTACCATTAAAAAAAAATTACATACATTCTATAACCCATTTATACCATTGTGCGTCTTGATTTGAAAGAGAATGTTGAGATTTATTTGGTATTTTTTTTTTGAATAACATAGACTTACGTCGTTTATTATGCGATTATGGCTTTTCAGGGCATCCATTGAAGAAAGATTTTCCGCTTAGTGGCTTTTTTGAAATATATTTTTCATTATCTTCTAATTTAGTAGATTATAAATATATAAAAATGATCCAAGAATTTAGATTTTTTAATAACCAGTCTCCTTGGAAATACTATATATAAATATTAATATTTAAATATTCATAGTACAAGGCAATTATATATTAGTGATGTTGAATTTTATTTTTTTTATACCTGAATTTTTTTTTTTCTTTTCTGTATTATTAGTTTTAATTTACAGTATAAGTTATTCATTATCTAGTTTTTTAAAATATCCAAATTTATATAAAAATATAATATATTTATCTATTTTATTTCTAGTATATACACTTTTTTTATTTCTTAATCAAAAAGGTGTGTTTTACTTCAATATAAATGTGCTATATAAACATAAAGGTAATATACTGTTAGAAACATTTTTTGTATTAATAACAATATTAATATTATTAACAACTTATAATTATAATACAAATTATAAATTAAACTCATTTGAATATGTGATTCTTTTGTTAATTACTTTAGGTAATTCGTTTCTTTTTGTTAACTCTATGAACTTAGTTTTTTTATTTATATTGTTGGAATTACAAAACATCAGTATTAGCATTTTAATTGCTCTTAGTAGGTATAGTAGGTATTCTATAGAGGCAAGTATAAAATACTTTATACTATCTTCTTTCTCTTCTTTATTATTATTATTCGGTATTTCTATACTCTATGGATGTACTGGCTTTTTATCAATACATGATGTATTTCTACTTTTAAACTCTTTTAATTCTATAGAAAATTCTTTAGTAATAATTAGCATAAACTTAAGTGCTCTATTTTTATTAATAGGTCTTTTATTTAAGATGTATAGTGTACCATTTCATTTATGGGTACCTGAAGTATACTCTTCCACTACAACAAATGTATTAATATACATTTCAACAATACCATTAATAGTTATGATTTTTTTTTTTTTAAAAATATATTTTTTTATTTTCTCAGACCTATTCGAATTAAAAAGTTTAATTTTTAATCTGATAGGTATTCTCACATTATTCATAGGTACAATAGGTACTTTGTGACAAACTAATATAAAAAAACTCTTAGGTTATAGTACTATTACTATTAATGGTTTTTTTATATATTCATTGACCTTTTCAAATATGGAGTTGTTAGAATTAAGTATAATGTATATTTTAGTATATATACTAACTGTACTTTTATTTCTTGTGTTACTTTTAAATACACGATTGTGTAGTGTTAATACACAAAACAAACAACATAGCAGTAATACTATCAATACTATTTATGATCTTTTCGATTTAAAATCATACAATAAAAGACTTTTTAATTTGTATTTATTAAAAATATTTTCACTTTCTGGTATACCACCTTTCATTGGTTTTTTAAGTAAATTATTTTGATTAAAATTATTTGCAATAGAATATTTTATATTTTTTTTTATTTTCATTTTTGTCTTTTTAATAAGTTTCTATAATTATATCAGATTATTAAAAAATACAACATCGAAATCAAATAAGAGTAAATTTAAATATCTTTCATTTAATCATAACATATTCTATCTTTTTTTTATTGTACAATATTTTTTAATATACTGTATTTTTAATAGTGACTTTTTAATGGCTTTTATTAAACTTATTTTCTTTTCTACTATCTTGATATAAATGGTATACTCTTTAAAAAAAAGTATTAAATACAGACTTTTGTATAATAATGTAGAGAAGACTAAGTTTTTTAAGAATATTGTATTAAAAAATACATTTTTTTTTTTTGATATTTATAAATTTAATAAATTAAAAAATTATATCTCTATTTCTAAAATAAGAAATAGATGTGTCATTAGTAATCGTGCGCGTAGCACGTTTAAAAAGTTAAGAGTTTCTAGGTTTGTTTTTAAAGAGTATTCCAGTAATGGTCTATTCAATGGTATAAAAAAAAGTTAATTTGTTTCTATATAATCTAAACTATATCTGTGTAACATGATATTAATGTTATCTGAATTGAGTCTAAATATTGGGGTATCACTTTAATAGTTTTAATTCCCTCTAATAGTTTAAAGATAGTATCTTCTTTTATTAAGTTTTATTAAGTTTTATTAAGTTTTACTACGTTTTATAGAACGGCTAGTTTTATTAAGTTTTATTAAGTTTTATTAAGTTTTACTACGTTTTATAGAACGGCTACTTTTTGTCTATTACCTAAGCAGATAATTCTCCTCCGTTCTTTTAGGAGGAGGAGGGGATTAAATGTAAAAAATACACATTTTAGGTATATATATTTCTACTTATACCTAAAATGGCACAACTAAGTTGTGACGGTTAAAAGAAGTATGATGTCTATAGTAAATAGTTTTGTTTTAGAGTTTTTAAAAGGGTTGCACACTACCTACACTTATTTATTTCATAGTAAAGTAACGTTAAATTATCCTTTTGAAAAAGGCCCTGTTAGTACTCGTTTTAGAGGTGAGCATTGTTTAAGACGTTATTCGACTGGTGAAGAGAGATGCATAGCTTGCAAATTATGTGAAGTGGTTTGCCCTGCATTAGCAATAACGATAGAATCGGAATCTAGGTTTCTAGATAACAGTAGAAGGACGACGAAGTATGATATTGATATGACTAAATGTATATATTGTGGTTTTTGCCAAGAGGCTTGCCCTGTAGATGCCATCGTAGAAGGACCTAATTTTGAGTACTCTACAGAAACACATGAAGAGCTCTTATATAATAAACATAAGTTGTTATACAATGGCGATAAATGAGAATCAGAAATAAATGTGTCCTTGTCTAAAGAGTTATTTTTTAAATAATTCTGATAAATTATTATTATAACTATTAAAAAAGAGTCTGAGAAACTTCTCTTATTCTAAAGTGTTAACAATTTTCAAGTCATGATGTGAATAAATTTATTTTTTTCATTTAATTTATTTATAATAGGTATATTTGGTGTCCTTTTAGCTAGAAAGAATTTAATATTAGTAATAATGTCTTTAGAGCTGATGTTATTATCTATAAATCTTAATTTTATTTTTTTTTCTATTTACACAGACACTTTAGCAGGTCAGCTAGCTTCATTTTTTCTACTTGCAGTAGGAGCTTCAGAATCTGCAGTAGGGTTATCATTTATTGTAATCTATTACAAAGGTTATAGATTTTACTATTAAATATGTATTTACTTCCTATTTATTTTTGTATATCCTCTTTTTTATTTTCTTTTTTTTTCGGGAGATGTATTCTTAAAGAACACTTTTTATTATTAATTATAATAAATTGTTATTTATCTTTTTTTATTTCTGTGTATATATTTAATGAAGTTTGCTTCCATCATATAAATACATATATCTTTATCTTTCCTTGATTAAAAATAACAACTCTAAATATATATTGATCTTTTTTATTCGATCCTTTATCAGCAACCATGTTAGTGGTGATAACATCAATATCACTTTGTGCCAATCTATATTCTATAGAATATATGTTTTATGACCCTCATAAAGTCCGATATTTCACATATTTATCTGTTTTTACATTTTCTATGCTGATGTTAGTAACATCAAATAATGTACTTCAACTGTTTTTTGGTTGAGAGTTTGTAGGTATTTCTTCTTATTTATTAATAAACTTTTGATATAGTAGGATACAAGCAAATAAATCCTCTATCTTAGCAGTAATGGTAAATAAAATAGGTGATATATTTTTATTATATACCTGTTTCATTTTACAAAAAACGTTTTCTAGTTTAGATTTTAATGTAATCTTTTTATGTCTGAATTCTTATGATTCTTATATAAATGTGTTCTTTTCTTGTATAGAAAATTCTATTTGTTATGAATTAATGTGGAACAATAACTGTACTACATTAAGCTATATAGTCTTCTATAAAAACTTATTAGAAGAAATGTTCTTATATGATATTTCTAATAGTATTTCTTCTACGAATTTCTTATTTTATTCTAATTTAATATGTATTTTTGTTTTTATAGCCTCTATATGTAAATCAGCACAATTTGGTTTTCATTTTTGACTTGCAGAAGCAATGGAAGGTCCTACACCTGTATCTTCGTTATTACATGCTGCTACCATGGTGACTGCAGGTATTTTTTTAACTATAAGGATGAGCTTTTTATTTGATTATAGTACATATGTACCTATTTATATAATCTTTCTAGGTTCAATAACCACGTTTTTTAGTTCTATCATAGGTGTCACACAAAATGATATAAAAAAAATAGTAGCTTATTCAACTTGTAGTCAACTTGGTTATATGTATTTAAGTACAGGTATTTTTGCTTATAGCAATAGCATGTTTCATTTATTTAATCATGCTTTTTTTAAAGCACTTTTATTTTTATCTTCAGGTTATTTGATTCATTCTTTATCGAATGAACAAGATCTCAGAAAGATGGGGGGTTTAATAAAACTCTTACCTTTTGGTTATTTTTCTTTACTAATTGGTTCAATGTCTTTAATGGGAATACCTTATTTTTCAGGTTTTTTTTCTAAAGATATGATAATAGAAAATTTTTATAGTACTTTTGTAGTAGATCTAAATAATATAAATAAATACCCTATTATTTATTTTTCTCAACTAATAGCACTAATATCTGTTGTTTTTACAATAGTATATAGTTTAAAAATAGTATTTTATGTTTTTCTTAATAGTTATAGTGGTTTACGCTATTATATAAACAATATCCACTTCTCTACATATTATATAATATTACCTGTGTTTTTTTTAGCACTATTAAGTATGACTAGTGGTTATTTAACGAATGATTTGATGATTGGTACTGGTACGACTTTTTGGGGTAATTCAATAAATACTTCTAGTATGGTAGGCCTTTTTAGTAAAAAACATTATTATATAATATTATTTTGTGAATTTAAAAAATATACTTACTATTTAATTTTTTTTTTTAGTATTTATTATTTAACTTTATTTATATATTTTTTTTTTTTTGTTTCTAATTTATTTAAAATAAAATACTTAAATAAGTTATTCGTACATTTAAATAATAAAGTAATTTTTTTTAATAAATTGCTTATTTCTTCTATCTTATATTCTATCTATTATATGTCTTATAATGTCTTTTATAAATTAGTAGATAAAAAGATCTTTGATTTCTTTTCTTCATTTAGCATAATATTTTATATAAAAAATATAACTCTATTATTAAAAAAAAAAAAATTAAATATTATATATAACCCTATAGGAAGTATAATATTTTCTTTAATATTTTTTTTTATGTTTTTTATAATCATTATATAATATGTATTTCTCTCTTTTAGAGAGTAAGTTAAAGAAGTACAATAACAAACCTTCTTTAATGAGAATAAGTTTTTTTTTATTAATTGTAATGTGAATTAATTTTTTTTTTTATTCCTTGATCACAATAACTATCTATAAGTTATTGTGTTTTAATGTGGACTACTTTATATTTAATGTATATAAATTAAATAAAAATATTAATGTTTTTTATAGTTTAACTGGTTTTTTAGAAACTTGTTTAAGTTACAACTCGGTAGAGAGTTATAGTTATAACAGTTACTCTATAAGCAATTGTTTAAAACCATTTAATATTTTTTATATATTAGATGTAGTCGAATTCAAATACTTATATTTAATAGATAAAGAAGATTTAAATATGAATAATAATATAATGTTTAATAATCTTATATATTTAAATTTTTATATAAGATCAAGTAACTTCTTATGGGTAGATGTGATATCACTACAAAAAACATTGATTATTAACATAGGTGAAACCGTTTTATTTTTTTTTAGGATGTTTAACCCTACACATTTCAATTTGAAATTGATTACTATATATATAGTACATCCTAATGAAACCTCTCTGTATTTAAATAAAATACAGTGTTTTTGTTATAATTTAATGTTTTTATATCCATTGGAGCTAATCGATTTACCAGTGTTGTTATATATTGATAGCCTTTATATATATTTTTATGATTTGAAGTTGTATAATACATTCTTTGTGTACTATATAACTTTCTTCAATTAACTTTTTTACTATATGTGGTCAGTGTAGCCAAGTGGTAAGGCATTGGTTTTTGATTCCAAGATACGGAGGTTCGAATCCTCCCACTGGGTCTATGTTAAAACCTATTAAAATATAATTTTACTTGGCCTTTAAAGGTAGCCCATAACTCAATGGTAGAGTATTTGCTTGATAAGCAAAAGGTTAGTGGTTCGATTCCACTTGGGCGTATCGAACTTCTGGCTTCAAGTAGTACGATACCACTTGTCGACCCCCCTTCCGGGTAATCCACATTATAACAAATCTTAAAAGTCTTTAATATAACAAATAAAACGACTTTCTTAATAATAATTCTTTAGTTGAATGAAAACATTGTTTTTTTCTCTACGGTCTATGAGGAGTAGATAGTAAAGATTCTAAAATACAAAGATATGAGGTATCAAATCCTTTTAAGAATGATATATACTTAGATCTATTCAAGGTTAATGTCTTTAAAGCTCTTAACCGATTAAGTATTGGGTTTGATTCTGGCTCGGAGTGAACGCTTAGCTCATACTTTACACATGCTAGTCAAACATATATATTACTGTGTGCTTATTCAAAATGAACACACAATGGTACCAAATAGTTTATTATTATTGATTTTATATATTTATGTGGCGTATTGGTGAGTACAATGTATAAAAAGTTATCTTTTTGCTAGGAATGTTTATTTTTATTAATTCCTAATAACTTTATTTAATATAAAGAGATAAAGGTTGATAAATCGCAATGAGGTATTTGTATGTAGTTTTAGGTAGTTGGTCCTATTAAAAGAGTACCAAGCCAATCATGCTTAGCTGCGCTTAGAGGTAGTCCAGTCACATGGGAAAGGAGGTTATTTCCTACTTTTTTAGAAGAGCTGCAGTGAGGAATCTTGGGCAATGAGTTAGCGCTTGACCCAGTAATGTTCGAAGTGTGAATAAAGTATGTTGACTGTAAAACACTATAGCACAATAACAAATAATGATCTTGTCGCTACATAGCACCGGCTAATCTCCGTGCCAGCCGCCGCGGTAATACGGAAGGTGCCAGTGTTACTCTTCCTAACTGGGCGTAAAGGGTAGGTAGGCGATAATTTAAGTTTTATATTAAATTCCAATCTAATTGTAATCTATTCTAAACTATTTTATTTGAGTAGTATAAAAGTTCTTGTTATTTGAAGTTTAGGTCTAATAGTCTTTAGATTTCGTAGTAATTCCAAAGGTTAAGACATAGTTCTATTTACTACTGACGCTGATTTACTAAAGTATGGGTATCGAACGGGATTAGATACCCCTGTAGTCCATACCGTAAACGATGAATATTAAATGTTTAAAAACAATGAATTAAATTAATATTTATTATAATTTATTTTTTTATGTTTTTTTATGTTAAAGCTAACGCGTTAAATATTCCGCCTGATTAGTATGATCGCAAGATTCAAAGTTAAAGAAATTGACGGAGGTTATTTTAAAGCAGTGGAGCATGTGGTTTAATTCGATACACCGCGAGGAATCTTACCAATTTTTGTATAGTGTATTAAATAATAAGATATAATAAAGAGATCTTTATTATATATATAATATATTATTTTATAAAGTATTATAAGTAGTACTTTAATTATGTTAAAATGGTTGTTAAACTTTTAAAAATCATATTAAAAAATAATCACTTTCATATATATACAAAAAGGCTCCCCACCTAAAAAGTAGGGAGTAACTACAGGTGTTGCATGGCTGTCGTAAATTCGTGTTGTGAAATGTTTTCTTTTTCCTATACTATCTTAACGAATAAAACCCTGGTATTTTTTAGTTGTCTTTATGTTCTTTAGATTGCACTTGGTTAAAAGTGATCTACTATACACATAAAAGTTAAAATTCTAAATATTATTTTATATTTGTAGTATTTAATAAAAATATCATAGTATTATATATTTTTATATGAAGCAAATTTAAATATGGGATCACTACAAGTCAATATGGCCTTTATAAATTGGGCTACACATGTGCTACAATGGTAATTACAAAAAGTTGCAAATATGTAAGTATGAGCAAATCTATAAAAATTATCTTTTAATTCGGATTGTTCTTTGTAACTCAAGGACATAAAGTAGGAATTGCTAGTAATCGTATATTAGTGTGGTACGGTGAATATTTTATATAACCTCGTACATACCGCCCGTCACGCTAGAGGTTACCGTATTATTGTTTAAGTTGTTGTACTTTTTTTATTATTTTATTTTTTTTATATGTTTAAAGCGTTTAGATCAGATAAAAATATCTTTAGTATTTTACCAATATAGTATTGTTGACTTTAGTGAAGTCGTAACATGGTAGTTGTAGGGGAACCTGTTGCTGGAAAAATGTCATTTACCTAAAATACTTTTTATTCTATTCTAACTTGCGAAATATAAAGTTCTAATTAGTATATCTTTTAAATATCATAAGTAAAGATACTTACATTAATAGTTTAATACTTTTTTAAAAAACTATAATAAGGACCCTAGTCTTAAGTTTTTAGCTCTATTCGCCAGACCGCGCCATAGAGTTTTTTTAGATAGAAGCGTTATAACTTGACGAAGTTGTAGGAGAGCTGTAATCCTGGGTGTCAGAACCTTTAAATCTGTGTTTTTCCCTATGGAACTACCCCAAGGTAGTTACCTATGGTACCATAGGTAACTACTTGGGGTAGTTAACGGTAGGGTGAGTCCTAAGACGGAGCGGTCCAACGCCTTCTAGGTTTTTAGTGGGTGTAGCAGTTTAGTTTAGTTTACACTCGGGTGGTTAGGTGGGTACGGGTGTAGGTAGCAGTTTAGTTTAGTTTACACTCGGGTGGTTAGGTGGGTACGAAATTAAGCAGTCTCGGGTGGTAACCCCGTTAGTATTAGTGCGGTATAGTTTAATTGGTAGAGCGTCAGGCTCATAATCTGAAAGTATGAGTTCGATTCTCATTGCCGCTAAATGTAAAATTTAATAGCGTACTTACTTGTACGCGAGTAGCTCAATGGTAGAGCATATGGCTGTTAACCATAATGTTATGGGTTCGAATCCCATCTTGCGTTGGGTATCTTTACTATATATAAAGTGGAGTGTAGCTCAGTGGCAGAGTATCGGTTTGTGGTACCGAATGTCGTGGGTTCGAGTCCCATCACTCACCTAGTACTAGGTGAGATAGCTTAATGGTAAAGCCTCAAATTGCTAATTTGAAAGATATGGGTTCGAACCCTATTCTCACCAACTAACAAAAAGCTATATAGTTTTCAAGTCCAAATATGCCGCTTAACGCTTGGTGGAACGGTAGACACAGCAGACTTAAAATTTGTACATTGCAGGTTCGACTCCTGCAGCGGGTATACCCCGGGGTATACATACCGTATAGCTTAGTGGTAAAGCAAAAGACTGAAAATCTTTGGACAGTGGTTCGATTCCATTTATGGGCATTAGATTAGCGTTTTTTGATTGTTACCCATAGCTCAATAGCGTTTTTTGATTGTTACCCATAGCTCAATTGGTAGAGTAGTCGGCTTTTAACCGATATGTTGCAGGTTCGAGTCCTGTTGGGTGTAATGTTTTTTGCAAATTGGAGATGGTCTAAATTGGAGATGGTCTAATTTGGTATGACAATTGCTTTGGAAGCAATTAATGTGAGTTCGAGTCTCGCTCTCCAGAGCGTTTTTTTTAAAACGTGAGTGCCAGAGTGGTCTAATGGGACAGTTTTGAAAACTGTATGCCGTGAGTTCGAATCTCACCTCATCCCAAACAAGTGAGTTTGGGTATACCTAACATATTACGTGTGTTTTTTTTATGGCCCCTTTCGTCTAGTGGTAGGACATCACTTTTTCAATGTGAAGGCATGAGTTCGATTCTCATAAGGGGTATTTCGTAGGTAGTGTAATGGCATGATTATATTCTCATAAGGTACACTTGCACCCGTAGTTCAGTGGTAGAACGTTTCCCTCATAAGGAAGGTGTCGCGGGTTCGAATCCTGTCGGGTGTACTCAGAGATGCCAGAGTGGTCTATTGGGGTGGACTGTAAATCCACTAGTGTATGCTATCATAGGTTCGAATCCTATTCTCGCTATTTTTTAAAAAGTTTTCTTCAAAAACCCCGCTTGCTTCGTAGCTCAATTGGTAGAGCAATAGTCTTCAAAATTATAGGTTATAGGTTCGAGTCCTATTGAATGTGTTTATCCTCTTATATAAACACCCAATGCAAGTGAGTGAAGTAAAACCACGTCTGAACTTCGTACTCTTCTACTTATTTCTTAAATGGTTTCTTAGAGGACTTACTTTTTTAGATATAACTCTGATTAAAAAAAGTAACATAGCATATAACGGTCTTATAACTACAAATAATGAGATAAGACGCAATTAAAAAAAAGATACCAGGCTTGTCTTAGTATCTTTTTTCTAGTACTAAGATACTTCAGTGTATATCAATTCAGTTTTTGTTCACATATATACAAATATATAATGGATATCTAGGCATTCAGAATAATAACGTTATGAAGACGAAACAAAATACTGAAACTCACAGTTGTTTATGATTTATTTTAAATTGCAATAATTATATTTTTATAATATTGTAAATGTTTTTTTTATTTATAGATAGCGAATTAAAACATTTTATTAGCTATTTAAAAGAAATATAAATTAGAAACCGATATTAGTGGCGAATGAATTCGGTGTTAAGTATAATTTGAAACTAGTAATAATTAAATAATAGAGAATGTTAACCATAGAAGGTTAAAGTCCTTTCTAAAATTATTATTCATTAAATATACTTATATAAAGGCAATCAATTACTTTTGTCTTTACTTATAGTAAACCCACTTACTTAACTTAATTAAATCTGTATGACCGATAGTGAACAAGTAGCGTGAGTGAAAGATGAAAAGAACCTTGTTTAGAGACCTTAAAAGATAGATTTTGAAATTGTATATTTATAAGTATTTGTAGTGACTTTCTCTTAACTAGCATCTCTTTTAAAAAAAGAAGAGTTACAAAGTTGTGACTTTATATTATAAATATAGTATAAAGTCACGGAAAGAATCACAATGTACCTTTTGTATCATGGGTGAGTTAGTATACTTAAATAGCAAGCTTAAATGTTTAATTGTATGCATAATTATTGTAAGTATTAACAATACTATAGTTATTTAAGTATGACCCGAAACCAAGTGATCTAATCTTGATCAGGTTGACGATTTAGAAGTATAAAACTTCTAGAGAAAATCTGAGGACCGTACTCGTGTATGTGCAATATACTGAGGTGAATTGTGATTAGGGGTGAAAGTCCAATCAAACTTGGTATAGCTGGTTTTCCACGAAATCTATATAAGTAGAGTATTATATAATTAAAACTTTTACATAAAATGTAAAGCACATTATTTGCAATGGGAAGTAACATTTTACTGCGCACTATATAACTTATAATTTTTATGATTTAAATGTATAATAAACGGAATATATGCGAAAAGGTATATATTCGATAGAGAAACAACTCTTATCGTAAATTAATATTTTTAATTGTTTTTTTAGTGTGTTAATAAAATTAAATTTAATTACGACTAAAATGTAGGAATGGGGGCCGCCATCATTTAAAGAGTGCGTTTAAGCACATTAGTTTGAATAAATTTATGTTTTTTTAAATGTATTGAATCTAAAAAAAGTTAATTTAAGTTACGAATTTTTACTAAAATAGTAGTGGAATATTCTGTATTGTATTAATGATTTTAATATTCTTATCAGAATTAATAATTCTTATATCAGTAACAATAAAAAATGTGAGAAACATTTTCACTGAAAATCTAAAAGGTTTTTCTTCATAGGTTATCTAGAACAAGTTAATCGTTTCTAAGAAATAAGCCAACGCTTTTTTCTAAGATAATATTTTACATATTAATTTATGATTATTTATTATAACAATAACTAAACAAATATATCTATAGAATAATTTATAAAATATTTTGTTTATTTATTCAGGAAAAATTAATTAATTATATTTTTATAAAAAAGCTCTTATCTGTTAAAAAACAGATAAGTTAAATATTAGTTAAATAGCTAAATTTGTAAAAAAAAATTGTTTCAAAATCAACGTACCTAAACTAACACTAGTAGATTGGTATAGAATACTAAAGTGATTAAGATAATAATGTTAAAGGAACTCGGCAAAATAACTCTGTATCCTCGGTATTAAGAGTATTAAGTAGATAATATATTATTTATTTAATGGCAGAAAGCAGAAAGGGGCGACTGTTTAATAAAAACACAGGATTCTGCTAAATTTAAAAAATGATGTATTGAATCTGACACTTGCCCAGTGCTGTAGTAACATAAAAAAGTTAGATCTATTTAAATAGTTTTAACTTTATAAATGCTCAGCAAACGGCGGCTGTAACCATGACGGTCCAAAGGTAGCGAAATTTATTGTCATTTAATTGTTGACCTGCATGAATAGTGTAACGACTTCTTTACTGTCTCTAACAATATCTTAGTGAAATTAAATTTTCTGTGAAAATTCAGAAATAATACAGCAAGACGGCAAGACCCTATGAACCTTTACTATAATTATATAATATAATTTTGTAAACTCTTTGTTTAGACTTAGACTTATATTGTTTAAAATGTTTCTGAAAAAAAGTTCTCTGTATAGTTTCATTATTATGTTTAATGTATTACAATACATATTTAATATATATTATTAATGTTTTTTTACTTATATAATGGTTAGTTTTGTTGGGGCAACAACCTGCTAAAAAGTAACGCAGGTGTACTAAGGTAGTCATTCAACTGTATTAATACAAGTTTGAATATTTAATGGTATAATACTGCTTTACTGTTAGATATACATATCAATCAGTAATATTATATAAGATATCATTTACAATGTAATATATTGGTCATTTTATGACCCATAGATGATGTCTTATATATATTGGTCATAGTGACCCAGTAATTTATAGTGGAATAATTATTGATCAACGGATAAAAGGTACTCTAGGGATAACAGGCTTATTACTCTTGAGAGCTCTTATCAACGGAGTAGTTTGGCACCTCGATGTCGGCTCATCACATCCTAGAGCTGAAGGTGGTTCTAAGGGTTTAGCTGTTCGCTAATTAAAGTGGTACGTGAGCTGGGTTTAGAACGTTGTGAAACAGTTTGGACGCTATCTGCTGTATTGTTAAAAAAATAAAATATTTTTTTTTTTTAGTACGAAAGGAACAAAAAAAGCAAATCTATGGTTGACCAATTATTTATATTTTAAGTACTGTTGGGTAGCTACATTTGATAAAATAATTGCTAAAAGCATATTTATAGCAAGAAGTTTAAATATTTTTATTTTTTAAGAAAGGGGTTGTATATTACAACTGTATAGGTTAGAAGTGTATTTATAGTGATATATTTTGAGCGAACTAATACTAACTCTGTGATAATATGTGAAACTGTAAACTTTTATTTTTTTTTCTCTCTTATTCTTAAATGTGTTTTTTTTACTTGCCTTTATTATATAATTATGTATGTGCTTTTTTTTACTATACTAGTAATCTTAAATATCAAGTAAGAGTCAGACTTTCTTGTTTTATATATAAAGAATGTTCTCCATCTCTTTTACTTAAAGAATATTACTCTATTTATTTTTTAAAAAATAAATAGAACAATAGTTGTTCTTCGCAACTCTGTAGATGAATAATACTTCTTTCAAAAACAAAATAAGTGTTTCTTTTAAATGAATTCTTATTATTAAAAAATATTTTTAACAATTTAAGTAATTTAATGATTAGATATCCCTTATCGAAAAATATAGGTTACATGTGAAATTTTGGTTCTATTTCTGGTGCCTTCTTAGCAATTCAAATAATAACAGGCATCTTTTTAGCAATGTTTTATATTCCAGATATAAATTTAGCTTTTTCTAGTGTAGATTACATAATGCATAATGTAATGTACGGGTGGTTCGTAAGATTAATACATTTAAATTCAGCATCTTTTTTTTTCTTATTTATTTATATACACATGTTAAGAGGTTTGTACTATAAATCGTATCAATTTCCAAGAACGAATACTTGAATAACAGGTGTAACAATATATGTCTTACTGATGGGTACGGCTTTTTTAGGATATGTTTTACCTTGAGGTCAAATGAGTTTTTGAGCAGCAACTGTTATAACAAATTTATTAACAGTTGCTCCTGTAATAGGAGATGATTTAGTATCTTTTATTTGGGGAGGTTTTTCAATAAATCGTAACACTTTAAATAGATTTTTTTGTTTACATTATTTATTACCTTTTATAATAAGTGCTATCGTAATGATACATATAGTAATGCTTCATCAAACAGGATCGAATAATGAATTGAAATTGAAATTATCCAAGACTTATAACATAGTATTTACCCCTTTTTTTAGTGCGAAAGATTTATTTTCAGTATTTCTTATTTTAATAACATTTTTTTTTTTTATTTCAATAACACCAGAGTTATTAAATCATAATATTAATTATATACATGCTAATCCAATAGTAACACCAGTACATATAGTACCTGAATGGTACTTTTTACCTTATTACGCTATTTTGAGGTCTATTTTACAAAAAGAAATAGGTATAATATATATGTTTTTGTCTATTTTTTTATTGTTTTTATTACCAATACTAGATTCTAAAACAAATAGATTAGTAGTACATTTTTCGATTTATAAAAAAATGTTTTGGTTTTTTTGTTTCAATTTTATTTTTTTGGGATTCTTAGGCAGTCAAACAGTAGCTTTTCCATGTATTGAGCTAGGTTTATTATGTACATGACTTCACTTGTTCTACTTTCTTATTTTTATTCCTTTTTTAAATGTTTCTTATGAGAACATGCATACGTTTTTTAAAAACGATGAGTTTTTAAAAAACGATAAACGAAATTTATTAGAGTACTTCAGAGGAATATATGTTTACTTGGTCTAATTTGACTTTGTTTTTATTGATTCATGCTCTCTGAAAAGCTAGTACTCTAATAAATATAGTCTTTAAGGTCTTCTTCGGGATGAGCGTATATTCTAAAATACGACTAGAATGTTTATATATATGAACGTTAGTATTAACGTTAGTATTAACGTTGCTAGATATTCTGGTTGGCGAGCCAGTAACACTTAAAAGAATAAGAGAATCTTTGTTTAATTGTTACAGAGAAATTATTATTTTTATAAGTCTGAATATATTTTTTTTTTGTATCTTTTTTTTTTGTATATTTGAATTAGATCATATAGGTTTTAGGTGAGTTTGAAAATTAACTTTTCAAAGTTTTAACTTCTATATAGGTATCGATGGAATATCCTTAATGTTTATTTTTTTAACGACTTTGATAACACCTTTGTGTTTGATATTTAGTTGGTATAATAACACAAATGTACTTAACCATAGGTTTTATTTTTTAAATATATTGTTGCTAGAAATTTTAATTTTGGCAGTGTTTCTTGTTTTAGATATCGTAGCATTCTATATATTATTTGAATTGATATTAATACCTTTTTATGTATTGGTAACGTTATATAATTTTAAGAATTATAAGAGTGTTAGCTCCTCGAATAGGAAGATGCATGCGTTCTATTTATTATTATTTTACACCTTATTTGCCTCTTTAGTTATGTTTACGGCAATACTGTTACTGTATATAAATACAGGAACCACTAACCTTCTATTGTTGTGGTACTGTAATATGCCTTTGTTCTTAGAAAAGTTTTTATGATGGTGCTTTTTTTTGTCTTTTAGTGTGAAGGTACCTATCATGCCTTTTCATTTATGACTACCTGAAGCACATGTCGAATCTCCTACAGAGTGTTCCGTGTTATTGGCGGCATTACTATTAAAGGTTGGAGCATACGGCTTTCTAAGAGTCTTAATTACTATTTTTCCAAATGCAACAGTGTCTTATAATATATTTGTGATAGTTTTTTGTACCGTCTCAAGTCTCTATACTTCCATGTGTGCAATGGTTCAAATTGATATTAAACGTATTATCGCATATGCTTCAATAGCACATATGAATATCTGCATCTTGGGTATAATGACTTTTGAAGTAGAGTCCATTCTTGGAAGTGTTGTACTGTTATTTGGACATGGTTTGGTTTCAGCAGGTCTATTTTTCTCAATAGGAATGTTATATATAAGGTATCATACCAAAAATCTAAAAATGTTTAGTGGTATGGTTTTTCAAATGCCCTACCTATCTTTTTTATTTTTTTTTTTTATAATTAGTAACTTTTCTTTTCCTGGAACAGTTAATTTTGTAGGTGAGTTTCTGATACTATTTAGCTTTTTTAAAGAGGAATTAAGTTTTTTCTATCTTGTTTTTTTCATATGTATTATAATTACAACTACTTATAGTCTTGTGTTATATAATAAACTCTTTTTTGGTTTGCCACAAAAGTTTAGTTTAAATAAACCTAAGAAAGATTTACTTAAATATGAGCAGTTCATATTATTTTCTTTACTAGGTCTGATTATATTTTTTGGAATAGAGCCATCGTTTTTTTTTAATCATATAACATCCGATTTAAAAAGATTGTTCTTTATATTGTTTACATCGGGTCTCTAAGTTTTGACATCCTAATATACATCTAAAAGTTCTCAGGTTTGACCACTTTATGGGATACCTGCGGTATCTATCCTTTTTATATATGTTGTTAACTTCTCGTGTAGCGTGGTTACCGTGGTTACCTTAAAATCTATATAAGCATTCCCTCTTCCCTCTAATCTATATAGCCCTCCCCCTATAATATGCTAGGACGTAATGATCTGTTTATTGGAAAAATCACAAATTTGATGGATAATATAATTATCGGTAGTACCACTGTTTCTCCCTATACAGGGGAGAAAGTTATCTTCTATAACAATGTATCTAGGTATGTTGAATGTGAAGCCTGTGTGTTCGAAATACACAATGGACGTATAAAGATGTTACTTACGAAAGGTAAGCAAGAGAACCTGTTCGTTGGTTATAGTATCTTTAGAACTAATCAAACGATGACATTGTCTTTAGATTGAAATATCTTAGGTACAATCATAACACCTTTTGGAAAAAAATTAAACTCTATTAATATAGACCTTGATGAGCATTTAAGTCTAAATTCCAATTTTTTTTCTTTCGAATACAAAGAAATCCATGCAGAATCGCCTGATATCATTAGTAGAAAACTAGTAAGTAAACCGCTATTAACAGGTCTAAATGTAGTTGATTGCTTGATACCTGTGGGTTTTGGACAAAGACAGCTGATAATAGGTGATAATAATACGGGTAAGAGTTCGTTAGCAATAACAGTAATTCTTAATCAAAATCAATTTAACAAAGACTATTCGTCTTTTTTAAAAAAAAAAATATTTATTCCTTTTTTTAAACCTTGTATATATGTGTCTATTGGGCAGAAACGTTCTGAGGTAGCGAGGCTTCAAGCCGTGTTACGTAATAATGATAGTAGTTGATATACTTGTATATTGTTTACTAGTTCGGATGACTTACCAGTTATTCAATATTATGCACCTTATTCTGGATGTACTATAGGAGAATGGTTTATGTATAAAGGATATGATTGTCTACTTGTATTTGATGACCTATCACAACATTCTGTGGCTTATAGGCAAATGACCTTATTATTACGTAGACCACCTGGTAGAGAAGCTTTCCCAGGAGACGTTTTTTTCTTACATTCACGTTTGTTAGAAAGGTCAGCTCAATTAGCGGATTATAAAGGAGAAGGTTCTTTAACATCTTTACCTATTATTGAAACTTTATGTGGTGACGTATCTTCTTATATACCTACTAATGTAATTTCTATTACAGATGGACAACTTTTTCTTTCCAAAAATTTATTTAATAGAGGGGTAATACCTGCTGTTAATTTAGGATTGTCAGTAAGTAGAGTGGGTTCGTCTGCACAATATAGCTCCATGATAACAGTCTCAAAAACCATAAAAGCGCATTTATCATTATATAATCAATTTAAAGATGCGGAGTTATTAGGTAGCAGTTCGAATCACTTAGTAGGTAAATATATAAAGAGAGGGCAGCGTCTAACTTTATTTTTTACGCAACCACTGTATGGTACACAAAGGTTTTTTAAACAGATAGTATACTTATATTGTTTGGGGGAGGGTTTTGCGGATGACCTAGATGTTAGACTAACGAAATTTTTTTTAGCTTCACTGTTTAATAGGGAATATAATTCTTATATAGATTTAAAGGGAACCTATATCTCATTTTTTTTGAATGATTTACACTTTGAGAATTATTTAAAGTCTTTTGGTTTAAATAAGCATCTCAAAACGTTACTATCTGACTGGTTATTATGCTTTAAAACCTTTTTTTCAAACATGGTCTTGCCTATGGTTAAAGCTTTTGAAAATCAAACTTATATCTGATCTTTAATATCAGATTATCAAGACTCTTTTTAGATGTTTTTTTTTAATATTTATTTTGTTATTCTTTTTATAGAATATTTTATAATTTTAAATAATTCTAAAAGTATTATTTTTTTTTATATATTTTTTTTAATAATCTATTTTTTTTCTAAAATGTTCTATTATTATAAGAGCACGAACTTTTTAAATACAAAAAGGACCTTCTCTAGCTCTAATACTTACATACATTTAAGCACCTCTTATTTCTTTTATATCCAACTTAAAGCAGCCTCTTTATATCTTTTGTATAAAATAATAACGTTTTCTTTTTATAATTTTTATTTGAAAGTAAAACAAGTAATTAAATTAAATCTAAATTACTTTCTTATAAGTATTTCAAACCTAAAAAGACGGTTACTGTTGTATAAAAATGTATGTGTCGGACACATACATTTTTAATTTTAAAATCTTCTAATCTTTTTAGAAGATTTTTTTACGTCTAAATATGTTAGCTAAAAAAAATACTTTTTTTAAGTATAAGAGTCTTTTATCTTTCTCTAGTTTTAATAATAACAGCATAAACAGTTATGTTTGAAATATACGTCGGACAGTAGCGTTCTTGTTCTTCTTTTTATATAAAAAAAGCTACTTTTTAAAAATATATTTCAAATATAACTTTCTGATATATTGTATTATATTAAAAAGTAAATTCGCTGGCCATTATTGTAATAATATTTCTGTTATTAAAGATCTTTACATTAATAAATATTGCTTTTTTATAAACAAGTTGTATTTCGATACAATTTTTAATCTAAAAAGAACTTCAACCATATTTTTTCTAATGTCCTCAAGAGTGTCTCTCTTTCTTAGTAACGTTACGTATCTAAGAAAATATAATTATTTTTATAATTTATTTAATTACTATAATAATAATATATTTCTTACAATGGTTTGATTATATAATCTTAAACTGTCTACTTTTTTTAATATAAATATTAGTAGTTTACCTCATAAGTTAAAGAAGTTTATAGTTTTAAAATCACCTCATACAGACAAGAAATCTAGGGAGAAATTTAATATAAAAAGGATTAAAAAAACCTTATTTTACCCTTCGATATTCAATACTACATCTAATTTTTTATTTGTTAATTTTATTAATGAAAATCTATTAATAAAAAATTTAAATAATAACAAAGTATTTTAATTATGTATTTAAGAAAGGTAGGTCTCATAAAGAATTATTATAATAAGTTATTTATGGATAATGTTTATCCATATCCAAAATCGCGTAATGGTTTATATTTGAAAAAAAAAAAATTAATTCATAGAACGTTTCAAGTGATGTACCCTATTTTTAATAAAAACACATCTTTTTTTTCTTTATATTGCAGTCTAATAACACATAAAAACACTAAAATAAAAAATAATTTAAATCAATCTATTCTTTTCGAAAGTTATATTTCAAATAATAAATTGTTTTTAAATGTACCATTATCTTCTCTTTTTATATTGGTTAAATAAAACACCAAAAATGCCACATATTGATATATTTTTATTAGTTAGTCAATCCATATATATATGATATTTATTCATATTTTATTTTTTCTATACAAAAGTAGCATGTTTTTTATATACTTTTTCATCGTTTGAATTACTTTTTTTTCTAAAAGGTTTTTTTTTCAGTAAAATAAAAACTTTCATATACATGTCTAGTTGGATGTGCAACAAAACTATTTTAATAACCATTTTTCTTACCCTTATGAAGGAGTACTCTTTCTTATTAGGTGTTCTTTTTTTTTCTAAAAATACTTTTCAAATATAATGCTTCTAATGAGTCTGATTATTGCTATGTTTTTTTTGTCATGGTCTTTTAAAGACTATATATTAAATGTATTTAATTCTAATATATCCTTCGTAAAACCATTAAATTCTAGTCTATCTGAAATATTAGAAAATAGTAGTTCCGCTTCTTACATGAAGGTATCTCTAAGTACCTTTTTAAATGTTTCAGATGTTTATGATGATTACCAACCATACTTATTTGGTTTACCATTACCTGCTTCAGAAACGATGAATAGTTTAGTTGATTTATATACAGAAGTATATACTTTGATCGTATGCGTTTTTGTTGTTGTGTTCTTTCTTTTTGTTGAGACTATTGTGAAGTATATGCATAAGCAGTTTGATCCGGCCACTAACCGCTATTTCTATATTTACCCTATACCTTTTTCAAATGAAGAAGAACATTTTATAGACACTTTAGTTATAATTATACCAACATGAATAGTATTACATATATTAGCACCTTCATTAGGTTATTTATATAATGAAGAAGTTAAGTTTTATGACGTATGTCTATCATTTGATGTGAATGTTATTGGATGTCAATGATACTGAACATATGAATATGTTATAGAGATATTTACGAATGTGTGTTATTCTGAATGAAATCCGTACGTGAGAGACGACTCTCACTCTCACTGTACTCAATTTATTTTTTCTTTTGACTCTATTATAAATCTTGAAGACCCTGAAAAAAGACTCCTTTCTGTGTATGAGCCTTTAGTTTTACCTGTAAATACTAACATATTATTATCTTTTACATCTAGAGATGTAATACACTCTTGAGCATTACCTCAAATGGGTATTAAAGTGGATTGCGTACCTGGCAGAATTACACATGCTATATTTTGTAGTTACTCTATGGGAGTTTTCTATGGTCAGTGTTCCGAACTGTGTGGGGTGTTTCACGGCTTCATGCCTATATGTGTTGAAGTTGTAACATTTGATCACTTTTTTATATGAGCAGTAAACACTTATTTAATATCGTTGTTTGAACATAGTAGTACTGAAGTAGTAGGTTTTTTTTTTGAAAAAATAAAACAATTCTTGAAAAGGTAAGTAATTAATTAATAGATATGTCTATTAGTGCTCTAAACAAGAAAAATAATAATTAATTTCTTGTAAGAGGTTACTTTTATTAAAATTATATCCGAGCGGTATCGTTTAAAAATTGGCAGAGCGAGCGTTAGGTTAATAATCTGAAAGTATGAGTTCGATTCTCATTGCCGCTAAATTAGTCTAACTTTGGTTAGTTAGTATTATAAATAAGAATCTATTTGTGGTGTGTTTATTTTTACTATATGTCGTTTTTTTTTTTTTACTTTTTACTGGTTTAATGTTTATTTACTTAATATATAGAGATGTATAATTTCACAAATTACACGGTCTTATTTTTATCAGAAATAAAAATAAGACTTTTTTATATTTTTATGGACCTTTTTATTACTTTTTTTTTTCTAATCTGTAATTTTAATAATTTTATATTATTTTTACTACAACCATTAGAAACATTTAATTTAGATTTAAATTATAATAATGTGAGTTGTTTGTTATATAACTTTTTAAATTTAAATTATGATGACTTTATAGACTCTGATAACCTATTGTTTTTTAAATATAATAATTCATTTGATTTGTATACCTCTTTAGAAATAAATATATCTAATACAAATTGTTTATATTTAAAACTAATATTTTTTTTTGTAGTAATAATAATATTACCTATAATTACATATCAAATATACTTATTTATTCTACCTAGTTTATATAAACATGAATTAAAGACAAAAGCTTTTTTATTCTTTTTTTATTATTATATATTTTTTGTTCTAAAGTTTAATTATTTGTTTTCTACTATTCTGAACTTTAACTATAATAATTATCAAGAATTTCAAAATTATGAATTTGATATTGAATTTATCTTTTATGATTATTTTATATTATATTTGAAAACGTTTTTTTTATTTTTATTAAACGTATATCTTTTATTTTGATATATAAATTATTTTATTAATAAGAAGCTTTTTCATGTTTTTTATGTTTTCGTAAATATAATATTTTATACTAATTTATTTATATTTATATTGTTTTATATAAGCCTGTTTATATTTGATTATAAAAAGCATATAGGTTTATATGAACACATAATAAAAACGTAACATAAGTTTAAGGTATCACTGTGATATAGACTTTGACAAATAACTTAACAAAACTAATAAATGTATATAAGAAACCCCTATATAACCAAATTTAAAGAAATACATTATGAAATACCAAATTTAATTTACTTTTACAATATCAGAGGTGATAGGAAACAAAGTTTCTTTTATCTAACTGATTTCCTTATTAAATTATCATATAAATATTGTTTTAAAATGTTATGTATCCTGCTATTAAAACGTTTTTTATTTATGTCTTTTTTTAAATATACTTTAAATTGAAATAGGTACAATTTAAAAACATTAGATATTTCAAGTGTTAAAAACTTATTTGAAAAAAAAACCTTAATAAGAAAAAATGTTGTTACATTGTTACAGTTTAAAATAAAAAATTTATTTTCTTTTATATTTAATTATTCTTATTTTTTAAATATATATACATATAAACTAAAAAAATATTTGAAAACATTATCGATAAAGGATGTTTTCAAATATTTTTTTATTTATAATAAGTGTAAATTAAGTATATATAAATTAATAAACAAGAATAGTAAATCTATTTTTATTAGTACAATACAAATGTATTTTTTAAATAGAAAGGAATACACTTTTGATGTTTTACTTTCTATTAAAAGTAAAGAAAAAACGAGTTTAAATAGTTACAATACTATATTGTTTTTATTATTAGTGATTAAGAACATAAAAAAACAAGTTTTTTTAAAAGAACACTTGTTGGTTTTTAAAAAAGAAAAAAAACACATATTGTCTTCTTTTTTAAAAAGAGAACCTTTTTCAAAGAATCAATATTTATTTAAGAATAAAACTGTACACTTACTATCAGATAATACGAAGTTTTTATCTAATAATACCTCGGTAACTGCTACTAAGCAGGTGCGTTTTATACTTAGCTTTTTAAAAAAGTACCATTTCTTAAAAAATTATTTATCGTTTAAATCATGAAACTGATTTAATTACTTATCATTTAATAAATTAAAATTAAAAATGAGACTGTTTTTTTTTATTAATAGTTTCCAAAGTACAGTCAATAAAAGACTAAGATTATTTTTTTTAAAAATAAAAAACAAGTTTTTTAATTTTTTAAATAGGTGAGCGAACACGAACCCAAAAATAATGCCTTTTCATAGACGGGCGAAGCTGTTTGCACATTTTAAAGGTTTTATAAGACATTTAAAACACCTATATGTTTCGAGATTAAATAATAATACTGGAAAAAAAAAACCTTCTTTAAATAGGTATCATACTTTGTTTAACACCCATTTAAAATTCAAGTTTCTATCTATTTTAGGTAAAAGAAAATTATTAAAAGAATTAACTTTTCTCCATACAAGAAAAAAAATTTTAAAAATGTTCTTGAAAATCTATTATAATATTAATTATAATACTTTTTTCTACTTTATAAGAAACTTAAAGTATAAGCTTAATATAACAAAGATAAAAGACTTTGTGTTTTTTTTGGAATATAAATCAAATATCTTTTTAAAAAAGTACTTTTTTTTAAATCTTAACGAGATAGAGAAGTTATACCAGAATAATTTTTTTAAAAAAAAACATTTGTCTAATTGCTTATTAAATATAGGTGATATAATTTATCTAAATAGGCATAGAACTAATTTAAATTATAAAAAGTTTATGTTATTTTTAAATTTTATTTTTTTTGTAGATCCTTTTAGATTAAAAAAAAAAAAACACATTTTAAATTCGTTATATAATTTTGTATATAACTCTTTGTCTTTTAATAAACTAAAAAAACATAATGTCTTTAAATCTACTAAAGCTCTTAATTTAAATACTATTAATAATTGATATGTTAATCTTTTTTCTAAGATATTACTTTTTAATAAAAAAGAAGCGCCTTACACTTTTTATAAAAGTGTAATTTGATTTTACAATCAAAATTATGAAATTAACAAAATAAATTCTATATCTACTAGTAGGACCAATCATTTATATTTGAAATATTTGTTACCTCTTTTTTCAAGAACAAACTCTTATATACGATACAATCTTATTTCTTTTTGTAAAAAAGCAAATTTCAGTAACATATATAGCCCCACTGGTGAGGTAAAAACATATATACTAAATAATAAATACTGAAAATTTAAAGACTGATTGATTAAGAATAAAAAAAATGTAGTAAAACACCTTTTAGTGAATAATCATAAAAAAAGTGTTTTTTCTAATTGACGTAGGTATAATAATCATTTTTATAGATGATCTAAATATAGTTATTATGTGAATAGACGTAATACATTAAAAAATATTTTTTTTTCTAAAAAAAGATCTGTGTCTAAAAACTATATTATAAATAACAAATTAAGTCCTTATATAAAAGATACAACTTTTTTACCATTAAATTATTATAAATTAAATCTATTAAAACACATCAATTTTTTTAATAATAAAAAAAGTAAATTGAAATCCATAATATAATTTGATGTTTTTATATAGTACCACACATTTTTTTATAAAAAAACATTGTTTTTTTATATATAAAAACGCCACACTTATTAGACACAAGCGTCTTTTTAAGGGGGTTAGGTCGTTAATAAGACAGTTATTGGTACATTTGTTTGATTTGTATAAAAAAACTTTAAATAATTACAATGTTTATTTGAATACAATAAATTTAAAAAACAAATCTAACCATAGTTATAATAACACTATTATAAAATTATTTTTGTATAGTTATTCTTTAATGTCTAATTTGAATGTCTTCAAAAAAGCTTTAAATAATTATGTCTTCTCTTTTTTTAGTATTTATTTAAATTTAAAGAATGTAGTATTTTTAAATAAAAAAACTTATTTATATAAGTTGTACATTTTTGTTTTTTTATATTATTTCTTTAGTGATTTAAAAGATACAAACTTTTTCGTATTAAACAAATTATATCTGTGTTTTAATTACTATTCTATAATAAATAGTTTTCATGACTCTTTAATAAAATGTTACTCCACTAATCTGAAGGTAGACTCATTGAACACTGATTCTATATTTAATAATAGTAACAATAAAATGTTTTATTTTTACCTGTTTAAAGTGCTTCGTTTTAAACATTTCAATTTTAATACGCCTTCGAGAACAACTGCTTCTTTTTATATATCATATAAATCCTCTTATTTAAATATATTTATTATGAGACATTTTTATAGTAATTATAGGTCTTTTATGACACATTTTAAATATTTTTTATATGGATATAAAAAATATTTTTATACTTCTATGTATCTGTACTCCTCATGACGGTTTTTTTTTAGATACAGTTATGCTCGTTACTTAAATAGTCTAAATATAACAGCAAGATTAGATACAACAAAATCAAAAAAGTTAAAAAACGTTTTAAAACTGAAGTTTGTATTTTAAAATAAATGAATAACATAAAAAAACCTTTTTTTAATAAAAGCATTAATATAAAAAATAGAGTGTTTTTCAACGATAATAGTTACTATGTTATTGCAGGAGATACTTGTTTTTTGTCTAAAAAATGTATAGACTCTTGTCTTAGAATAATACGTTTTTATATTAGAAGAGCCACAACAAAAAAGAATAAAAAAGTTATTACTTGTTTACAATTAAATATACCTGTTACCAAAAAAAGTAAAAAGACCAGAATGGGTGCAGGTAAAGGTAAAGTCAAAAAATTACTTTCTAAAGTGTACATGAATAGTATAATGTTTATTTTTAAAAACGTAAAACCTTTTATAATGTATAAAGTCTTTAAGTATTTAAAATACCATATGCCTATAAAGATATTAATATATAAAACATAGAGATGGTTTTAGTAGGTACACAATTACTTGTTTCAGATAATTCGGGGGCTATTTCAGTAAACTGTATAAAAATATTAGGTTCTAGTTTCTGTAATCACACTTATGTGGGTGATAAGTTAATAGTTTCAGTAAGAACTACATTTACAAGAGCGAAAACCTTACTACGTAATGTTTATAAGAGTGTTTTAATTAGACAAAAAACTTATACATATAGAAAAAGTGGTTTACGTATATGTTTTTCTTCAAACAGTGTTGTTCTTATAAAAATACGTAATGAACCAATAGGTACTCGAGTAGTCGGATGTACTTTACAGGAATTAAGGTATAAAAAGTTTTTAAAGATAATGTTACTTTCTTGGAAAACC
Source organism: Bugula neritina (assembly GCA_964035545.1). NCBI lineage: Eukaryota > Metazoa > Bryozoa > Gymnolaemata > Cheilostomatida > Bugulidae > Bugula > Bugula neritina. Next base: position 61,705 of record CAXIUT010000205.1, read on the forward strand.
ATATAGCTTGTGATATGTTATTTTATAAAGATTACAATAGTTTTATTTATTTTTTAAATATAAAAGAGAAAGTACATTTTTTTTACAATAGGTTTAAGCAATGAACGAGCATAATACAACTTTTAATACACCGTATTAAAATAAAATATACTATATTGCCTTCTATAGATAACAATATTATCTTTTCTAACAATAAATTATTTTTTAATAATTTATTTTTTAATACGTTTTTTAATAACAATAAAAATACTAAATATAATACATATTTTTTAAATATAAAAATAACATTGCTATTTAATAACCATTACTATACATTAATTAATATTATGAATAATACGTTTTATAAAAAAATATATATGGAAAAAACAAGATCACATATTAATTTCTTAAAACAAATTACAATTCATAATAATAATATATATAAAGTCTTTAATAATGTGTTTTTACAATTAAAAAAAATTAAACCTATGTGTTATATATACTTCTTTTTTAATACAAACAATTATTTTTTTAATAAATTAATACTAAGTCATTTGTTTATAAACATTTAAGATATGATGCTGCATTTATTTAAAACAAAACAAGTAGAAACAAAGAACGAATATATAGAGGGGTGATGTCGACTTATAGTCTCTAATGGTACCACATCTAGAGAAACAACTGAGCCTAATGAAATTTTAAACAACACAAAACGTAATGTATTTAACAATAAAGCTAAAGGACTTTTTAGAAGAACAGAGGTAATATTCAAGGCTAATAGATACTATTCTACATCTACTCACCTAAAAGAGAGAAAGTTTTGTCTTGACGTGTTTTCCAAAGATTGTCTTGACTTGTTGTCCAATCTAACAAATAATCTTGTAACACAGAAGAGATTATTTGTTAGAGGTACTTCTAATTTTAATTATTTTAATTATTCTTATAAATCGAATAGGTATTTTAAATGAAATAGCTTATCTTATGAAAAAATGATTAAACTATTTTCTTATGAATTTAAAGAACTTAATAATGCCGTGCATATTTTTTTCTTTTCTTCTCTTTTAATTAAATATTTAGTATGTATATCTAAAAATAAAATATTTTTATTATTCAATGAATTTATATTTTTTAAATTAAAGAATCTATTAAATATAATTTTTAAGAATTCTTTTAATAAGTTATTTAATTTAAATTATATAGAATATTTTTATATTTTTAATTACATCTACAAAAGAAAACATGATTTGTTTCTGTATAAATCCGAAGTAAAGAATTTATACAATAATGAGAAAGTACTTAGCTCTTTAAAAAAGAATTTACTTAATAAATTCTTTAGTAAGTATTGATTAAGAGGTAGTTACGTACATACATTTGTAATGAAATATATGTTACGCTTTTATAGAAACTTTTCTTCTAAAGAAGGTAAATATGTAAGACGTTCTTTTAAGAGATATAGCTTTCGTAAATTATTTGAACTAAATGCGAAGAATAATTGATTGGATAACATTTATAAGCCTTCTTCTAATAACAATTTAGAAAAAAAAATATTTCGTTACAAAAGTCTTTATAAAAAATATAAGTCTTTTTATAATACTTCTAATGTATCAGTCTACCGAGAAAATGGAATGGATAAAAGCCATTTGAAAAAAAAAATATTTCAGAAAAGATCTTTTAACAAACAAATATTTATTTATCAAATAAAAACATTATTTCACTTAAGTAAAAGTAATTTAAGAAGAAATCTCTTTTTGAATAATATACTAAAAACAAATTTTATTTTTAAACATAATAATTTGAAAAAGACTCTTATTAAAAAGTGTTTGACTAATTGATATTGAGAGAAAACAACAAATGCTATGAAAAAAAATAAGAGATTTTTTTTTAAAAACAATACTTATTTAAAAAAAAATATGAGATATGCTTCTTATTATTTTAATTCTTTTTTTAAATATGAAATAAAAATAATAAATTATTTTTATTTATATTTAAAAAAAAGTTTATTTTATTTAAAAAGTACGGATATTTTTTCTATGTTCAAACAGTATATTTTCATTTATAAGTTCGATTGTACAAATATTAATATAGATAATTTAAATAAATTGTCTATCAACTTTTTTTTAAATTATAACGTAAACTTCTTAAAAAGTTAACTTTTTTTTTTATAAAAACAAATATGTTCTCTAAAAATTATAGACCTCGTCATTATTATAATAATATTTTATTTACTCCTTGACCTTTTTTTATCGGTGTTTGTTTATTTCAAATAATATTTGTATTTATATTCTTATTAAATAAATATTATTTATTTAGTTATACAATAACTTATCTAATTTTTTTTATTACATTATATATAACTATAGAATCAATAATACAATGATTTATGGAAATAGTTGAAGAATCTTTTTTTGGTAAGTATACAAAAAAACTTAGAGCAGCTCTTTCTTTTGGTTTTATGCTATTTCTAATTTCAGAAATAATGCTTTTTGGATCATTCTTTTGAGTGTTTTTTGATAGAATTTTTCATACTTCTTATGTAACAGGTTTTTTAACAGTACCTACAAGTATAGAGGCTATCAGATGATTTAAAGAACCTTTGTACGCAACAATTATATTAGTTGCATCAGGTTATACAGGTAATTACTCTTGTTATCTATATAAATCAAGGAAAATAGTATTAGCTTATCTGTTTAGTATTTTAACGAATCTATTAGGTATGTTTTTTTTATATATACAGTATAGTGAATATACTCATTTAGAATTTAGTATATCTGATAATGTGTACTGTAGTATTTTTTTTTTATTAACAGGTTTTCATGGGATTCATGTAATAGTAGGTAATATATTTTTATTTACACAATATCTGTTAAAGTTTTTTTATATTGATAATAAAGTATTTGGTTTAACATTAGCTTTAATATATTGACATTTCGTAGATGTAATATGAATATTTTTGTTTGTATTTGTTTATGTCTTTAATAACATAGATTATCTGTTCTTAAAAGGAGAAGCACTTCTTTATTATAGTGAGAACTTCACTTACTTTTTAAATAGCAGATAAATGTTATTTAATTATATTTACATATTTTATATACTTATAATATTTTCTTCTTTTTTAATGATAGTTTCAAATAATCCAATACATTCTGTATTTTTTTTTATATCTATATTTCTTAATAGTTCAATAATTATTATTTTGCATAATATAGATTTTTTAGGATTCTTACTTCTAATAGTTTATGTAGGTGCAATAGCGATACTGTTTTTATTCGTAGTTATGATGACTAATATAAAGAGAATTGAAAACGATACGACAATCCATTTTT